>CALSCR010001875.1:0-13681 GCA_943704495.1 Pigoraptor chileana
AGAGAGATGTAGGATTCAAGTCAGTGTCATAGGCGCTGTGCCCATGGACTCCACAAGGAGAGAGAGAGAGAGAGAGAGTGTGTGTGTGTGTGTGAAGGATATAAATAAGCAAGCAGCAAAACACACACCCGGAGTCCAATGAGCGATGCCTTGCGATCCCTCGGATTCGGCGACTGCGACAGGGGACGCAGTGCCTGCAGAAGCGGCACAACAAGACGCTCAGCGGGAACATTTTGTGCGAGTACATCAATGACCTGCGATGCAAAGGAGGATGGACTCTGTGCGTCGATGCCGAGCTCATCATCATCATCATCGCCGTCGTCGTTGTGGTCCTCTCCCTCTGTACTCCGCCGGATTGTATAATGTTGAAAAGAATGCATGTGCGAAGTGTGTGCGAGTGTGTGTGCGTATGTGTGAGTGAGTGTGTGTGTTTGTGTGAAATCGCGAGGAGTGGAGGAATAATAAGAAGGAAGGTTGGTAATGTAATTCATGTGACGCGAGAAGAGGTGTGATGGTGGTGGCCATGTGCGTTCTCCCAAGCAGACACAATCGGCCCTCACCACTTACAACCACCCACGCACACATACGTTTTTTAACATACATAAGCATACAAAAACATACTTTTACGCACAGGAGAGAAAGCGATGTAGGATTCAAGTCAGTGTCATAGGCGCTGTGCCCATGGACTCCACAAGAGAGAAAGCGAGAGAGAGACTTTCAGAACTCAAAACCCTTAGGCATAGCCCATCGCCTCCAATATACATACATATTATATATATTTATAGAAAGAGAGAGAGAGAGAGAGAGAGAGAGAGAGAGAGAGAGAGAGGTCATAGACGCCTGAGCCCACGGACTCCACAAGATAGGGAGACAGAGAGACAGAGACAGAGACACAGACTGACAGATAGAGACACGCACCGTCGTTTCCTCCAGCAAGAATGCCCACAAGGGCCAGGAGAATTCCCTCGAGCAAGTTCTGCTTCACAAGGGCCTTTGGTTTGCTCGCCGCCACAAACACAATAAAGGTCATTGCACGCACGCGCGTCGTGTTTTCATACGATGTGTTGCTTGCAATTTGGAGGAAGATCTGAACAAGATCACTGCAGAGAAAATGCACAGAGAGAGAGAGAGAGAGAGAGTCAGTACTCACAGCAGTGTCCCATGCAAGTCATTTGGTGTTGTTGGCTGCTTGTGTCGTCAGTGGCAGAGTGCGAATATTCGCCTGCTTACACGAAGGTAAAGAAGAGTACCCGCCCATCCACACATCAACACTCGCAATCAAACACACACACACACATTATATATATATATATAGACACGCACGGAACAGAGACACACTCGCACACACACACAAAAAAAGCAGAAAACAAACGAGAAATCCCACCCCAAGTTTCCCTTGAGAATCGGGAGTTCACTCTCAACAATTTCGTCAAACACCTCCATTGCCTTTGCCGCGTGCTGCTCGTCACCGCTCGCAAGCGCACCCTGTATGACCCCAACAATCGCAGGAAGAAGCGACCGGAACTGCGCCACGTGGGCGCTCTCCATCGCAGGCACAATGCTTGTGAGTGCATCAATTGCGTGGAACGATGCCTCTCCAGTGGCACTGCGGTCAGCCGCAAACACGCGCGCAAACAGTTCAAAAAGCGCGGGAAAGTACATGCTCAGGGTGCCCGCCGATGATTCGCACAGCGACGCCAAGACGTACACGCCTGCTTCCCTGTGACGCCGTTCGCCCTTGTCGGCGCAGTCGCTCAAAAACGAAAGAAGAGTCGGCCACTGCCCATTGGGGATGTCGTGCCTTCCTATTGCGGCAATGACGCGTGCGATTGCGTGCCCTATAAAAGGGTGCGGTTCCGCCGCGAGTGCCTCCAAAAGGAGAGTGCGAGCCGCCTCCTTTGCCTGATCAGGGAGGCGAATCCACTGTTTGACGATGCGCCTGCGGACGAGAACCGCCGCAATGTGGCGCGCCTGCGCAATCGGTGCGGATGATACCATGTGATGCATGAGAGAAAATGAACAAAATGGGCTCGTTAGTGAGCAAAGCACACGCTCAATTGATGAAGTTGGGATGCAACTTGTGTAAGCAAACGACGGAACGCGGCAGAGCATCCAAGGATACGAAAAAGACCTTCAAAACTCACTCAACACACGTAAGACACACGCTCATCGACTCCAATCTCAGCATTCATCGTGACAAAGCTAATGGGTTATGTAGTTTCGGTAACGCAAAACATAGCGATCAAAGCAGATTCACGTGCCTGGTCATGTTGCGATTGTCGGATAATCTGAATAAGGGAGAGAATGCTGTTTGCATCCGAGAAAATCGCCTTTATGTTCTCCGTGGCCTGCAATTGCATGCCAACAAAAAAAGGATGCATCAATTTGCAGTCTGTCAACAAATGGACACACATACATCCGCATTACGAATGAATCGGCAAGGCCTAGTCTGAACGCAGGGATTAAGTTACTGCCAGATGATGAGCATATTACACACCTGGCGGATGACATTATTGTCGGGAACAAGCAACTGCAGGAGCAGCTGCTCAAGGGAGGCGACCTGATAGAAAATGAAGCAGTCGACGAAGATGATTTTGTATGATGCAGAAACGACGAGTGAGCGGGACATGTAAGTATGTAATGTAACTCGCACACAGTTGAATTAGTATTTCATAGAACGGGTTCCACAGCCCCACATTGGATATCCTTCCGTGATCATATTATGGTGCCTACTTGCTCGAGTATGAACACACGTGTGGCATCACTCAGTGACAGACCGCACGTCACAAATAACAACCGAACCAAAGTGATCCAACAGCTTTTATGCAATGGGTGATGAATATAAAGATGCACCAATGCTCCAAGCAGTCACCTGATCCATCAGTGCTGCCACAACACAACGTGAAACCGACAACAGCAACAAGTCGACGCCGGACAAATGGATGCGTTTCGCGCGCTCCCTTGCTTGAGACTTGAGATTTCTTTGGATGAGGGAGATCGCAATTGCCGTGTTTTTTACTTTTTATACACTGCTTCAGCATTTCACCCCCTGACTGTGGCCTCACAGACACTTACTATCCGGCTGCACGACAGTTTAGTCCACTTCGCACACGTGCATTCGGCTTGAGCACGTGACAATCAATTCACGTGACCAAACCACTTCCGTCTGCCGATGCCGGTTTGAACGGTGCGGTGCGATCAAATGTGCAGAGCTGCCAATGAAAGCGGTGTTAGTTCTCTGTTGGAAAAGTAAGAACCTTTCTCTAAGACATTTTTGAAACAATACTGAGTGAGGGGGGCCGTCAGGCCGTCTTGTGTGACAGACACACACAGCAGTAAGTGTATGCCGCTTTAGTTATTTTCTCCACAAAAATCAAAATACCAAAAGATTTTCTTTTCGTTTTTGGTGGAGATTTTTCCGGAATGAAATGCGGCGATCGACAGCAAAAACAGCAAAAAGACTTACAAAAAGCATAGAGCAGTAAAAAGAGAGGCAAAAAACACAACAGAGGGGAAGGCAAAAACGCAAACGCAAGCAAACGCAGCCGCAACAAAAAAAACAAACACAAACACACATATATGTACCGGGTTGTCGGAGGGAACGAATTGCAAAGTCACAGCATCTTGGCTTACTGTCCCAGATTATGTGAGGGCTCCCATCCCTGCATTTGCTGTATGTATACACAGTCAACGAGCACCTCAAATTAGCGAAAACGAAATCAAACCAAATACTGAATGTGATGCACATTAAAATCATGACATTATTTGTGCGGCGAAAACACTTTGAGACGGCTTGAGACGCAGCCAACTGAGTTGAGATGCCCCTGCCCATAACAAAAGACAAAGGGCACAAGCAAGTATGACAGAAACCCACCCCAAGGCTCTGCGGCATGAGGGCCTGTGTCGGGTCAATGGTGATGTACGCCTGGAAGCGCATAGTAAGACGATGCGTCTTGCTGTTGTATGTGACGGCTGTAAGTATGTTCGTAAAGGATGCGCAGGCAGGGAGATCAGTAATCAGTTGATTCACAATGTCGCAACAAAAATGCGATAACAAAAAACTCATGTAGCCCAGATATTTCCCAGATACTTTTCTCACTTGTGAGCACAAAATAAAGTCAGACACATAAATAAAAATAAAAATCAGGGACGTTAACTACGGAGGTGCAGCATATACATAAATTTTTTGCCACTGTTGAATGAGATATACACATCGCTGGCTAACAAAGCACAGCCTCGGCACTCAACATAATACTGGACCCACGCTATGGAATTTGGCATATACAGAACTAAGCCCATACAAAAGGGAAAATAGACAAAAAGTATACTACTACAAATACCACCACACCTCTCAAATCCAATCCAGTCGTACATCACAAACGCATTTTCCCTATCAAAACCATGAAACATCGATTGCAAAGAAGGGAGTGACAGCTTGATACTTACACATGCCGTTGACTTGTGTCGGCGCATTCTTGATCTTGTGTGCCTTGACCGTGGACGATCCCTTAGCTGTGTGTGTGTATAAATATTATATGCAAAGACGAGAAAGGTGAGCCAGCGAAAGAAAGATGGCGAGGCGTTCAAGACAATATGCATATTCAAAGTAGAATGGCCAAACCACGCAAAGATGCGCACCAATCATATGTGTACTCATTTCTTTCGTCCGTCAAGACATGCACGCGCCGGACATCCAGACATGTGACATCACATATCACAACACACACACACGCACCCTTTGCATACAGGGTGGCCTTCAATCCTTCCCCAGTAAACTCGTCGCCAAACACATCCTTCATGGCGTTGAGATCGTACTCGCGAATCACGATGTTATTTTTGGGCTTGGAGCTGTCCCCCTGGGCCAGCGAGGATCCCTTTTGGGCAAAGATCATCTCAAACTCCTCCGGGAAGAGTTGGTCGTCCACTTTGACCTGCAACAATATCAAACCCCACAAAAACATATGAGTAATGCACATCATACATTGAACACAAGAACATCGAGAAACAACAAACAGGGGATGAAGGGGAAAGATGGGTGATCACGCAAGATGCAGATAATAATTAACAATTGAATATGCATATACTGACAACGACACAAGCGCACACGCACCTCCTTCATCCCTTCCCATCCTGGCTGTGCAAACTTCTGTGTCTTGAGTGTCGCACGCAGACGGTTCATAATTTTTCGCAAAATCTGCTCAAGCAATCAAAAACGAAGATGCAATGAGCCTCGATGGGACTTGCACTTGGAAGGCAAATCCACAGAGCGAACCCATATCGACAGAAACAAGACATGTCCAACCATCGCCATATCAAATGAAGTACATCACAAGTATACGCGTGAGATGTGGTGCGCGTGCACACACACACACTCTCTTTATGTCTGTCTCTGTCTCTGCCAGTCTACGCACCGTGCGAGGATTCTTGATAGTCTTCCTGCGCTTTGTGCGCGTGCCGTCAGTGGGACGCCCCCTCTTTGTGCTCCGCTTGACGGCGGCTGCAATAGCCTCAAGCTCAAAGATGCGATCGCGCATCACCTGCGCCATTTCGGGAGTGACAACGTCGGGAAGACTGTCCAAGTCCACAATGGCTGTTACACACAAAACACGCACACATTCAGGGGCAAATGCGTTAATATGTCGTTGCTATAATCAAACTACAGCGGGTGAAAATATGTGTCTATCTACACAGGTACTGGGCGGTGACATTTCTATGCATATCATAAGGTGAATATTTGGTCCACTTGAGCATCAGGATATACCACCCACTCAACAAACACAGGGAGAGGTATATGACGCACACATACATATATGTGCGTGTTATATATAAATATACGTGTGTGTGAGTGAATGAATGAAGCAATGGTGCCAAAGGACAACAAAGCTACATACCGCCAGAGTGCGCCTGCAGTTTGTGAAAGGTGGACCCAATGTAGTATGCATCGCTGCTTCCGCCGGCCGTTGCAAGGAGGTGGTTAAAGCTGTCGAGATCGGGTGCGAATGCGCTGCCCCGGAGGAAAGGGTCCTGGTGCTTGCGGTCCTTGGCGCGCCGGTTGTTAAACCACACTTTCACGCGCTGTGACATCACATTGTAACGTGTTGGATGCGATGGAATAATAACAGGCGGACATGTCAACAGCCGCTTCACGAAGGATGACGTCAACCGTTGAGCGCAGTCGCTACGGACCAACCAATTTATCACACATAACCAAATCCGAATCCAAAACACAATCAAACACAACCTCACCGTAAATTCTTCATTGAATGCGCCGGCAAGCTCCTTCAGCTGGAGCTCTGTCGGTTGCGGGACCGTCTTGAACATGGCTTCAAAGGCAGCGAGGGCTTCGGGGGTGAAGCAGCGGCGGGCGGGTGCGCCCTTCACGGTTCGCCTACACACAATCAGAATCGAGGATGAGTTTGCAATACACATGCACACACATACACATACATATGATGGATATAAAGTGGAAAGCCTCATTGTAAACACAACTGACCCCAATGAAGTCACAATCGCATCTAAACCCACGTCATCTTATCGTCCTGTTGCATGCCGACAGACGAGGACGGGTGTCCCATATGGAGCGACATTGCGGCAGTTACATGCGCTTGTATCGCAATTAAATACTAAGCGGGAAACGACCGCCACACACTTTGAAAAAGATAAGGATGTTTACACTGTGCCCTCTAAAGCGTGAATGTGAGCAAGAAAAGATTTGAGAGTGTGAATAAGAATCTCTTTGATAATGGTGAGGTATTATCGTCAAGAATCGAGGATGGATGTAACCGTTGACAGGTGGTTGGCACAATTTGGAAATATTTTTCAAAAAAACGGCGCAAAAAAAAAGAGCGCCAAAACAGAACAGCCTCGATCGGACGACGTAACGAGGGAGACTATGAAGAGAGAGAGGATAGGAAAGAGAGAGTGTGTTGTGTTGTGTGTGCATGATGATGAAGAAGCGCAAAAAAAATAAATGCGCCAAATGATTGCGTGGACGCACACAAAATAAAAACGTCGCACGGGCGCAAATTAACGCGCCTCCAAGGCGAAAATCAAGGCGAGTTTCATACTAAACCCAATACTTAAGAGATGCCGCAATCACACACGAGGCGCGTGCGGTCTTTGGCTGCCGATCGTGTGAAAATGAAGTTCAAAATATCGAATGATTTTCGAAGGGGTCTTCAAATTAATGACCCAAATAAATTTACATATCGATTATTAATAATTATTTTTAAGACCGATTTGATTGTCCTCACTATGACATGGTGAAGTGGAGCAACCTGAAAAAATAATTGTCAAAAACTGGATCATTGCGTCCACCCCCGCTGGAATTCAACAAGCCCTGTTGTATGGGAATTGTATGGGAAAGCGTTTATTGGTCCCACCCGACACTCCCAATTCAAATTAATTTTCGGCGCGCAAATAAATGCGGATATTATGTACTATATATAACAACATGTCCAGATGGCATTTTCTTAATAAGGATAAATGAAATCATAGGTACATATTCGGTTTATGTAATCTTCAATAGGACATAGTTAGGCATAATAGGACATTACTGTCGAATCGTGACGAGAGCTCGGCAAGCGACTCGGGCAATCTCAGGGTTCGCCTACCGCTGAACGGCTGCACGGACGGCGAGAACATATGAGAAGGAAGGCGCTTTCATTGTCTGCACGGGTGACTCCGCTATTTGCAGTCGATGCCATACAGAAACAGGCGCCCAGTCAATAGACACGCGGCGAAAAAAATCGAATCGAATTTGATTCAGAGATAACAACAAACAATGACACATGACGCACCACACAAATTCAATGCACAATTTTAAAGCAACAAGCCGCACAAAAACACGCCCAACAGTGGCACCCAGCTCACAATGGATAGGATATTGAAGAACCAAAGAAAATAACAACACGTGAATTTGAAAAAAGAGAAAGCAAAAAATATAGAAGACACACGCAACGCTGCCATGTACGCAAAAACGATTTCAGAGCCCTGGCGGCACGGGAGGTTCAGCCAGCGGCTTAAAGGGTCGGAAGGAAGACACGCCCGTCCGACTTCGGGGGCGGAATGCCCGCAATCTCATCGTTCTTAAGCTTGAGATCGTATGCCGCCTGCCAGTTCTCTCGGTTGACCTTCACGCCGTCGAGAAGATAAGTTGCTTCCGGCAACAATTGTGATAGCTTTTGGTACACGGGCTGCGAGAGTTTGTTTTGTTTGTTTGGAAGGATGTAAAGAAATGTTCGATGAAAGTCAGTATCTAGGTACGCTCTTAGGGGGAATTGGGACTCATTGAGAGTGGAAAGTGACATATACTGCAGAGAACAAAATCGCTCTGTGTGTGAATGAGTGAGTGTGTGCGTGAGTGAGTGAGTGAATGTTTGTGTGTGTGCGTGAGTGAGTGAATGTGTGTGTGTGTGCGCGACCGCGTGTATGTGTGCTGTGTGTGCTGAGAATTAACAGCACACACGACGGTGTACCAAATGTGCATGCTTACACGGGCAGGAGATAACCACATCAAGTCCCTGATTCATACATCCCGACCAACACCCAATCGTGTGCTCACCTGACACACAAAATCAATGAAGCCGAGTTGACACTTTGGAATGTCTGCCTTTTCACGATCCATCATCGGAATGGGCGTTTGGCCCAGCGCAATTTCGGCATCGCCCTAAAAGAACAATACACACACACACACACACACGTCAGTTGCGCACAAAGTAACATGAAGATTCATCCTCACACAACGGTCAGTTATGCACAAAGTAACAAAATTGCAAGACCATCCCTCCCGTTCACTTCATTATGTGACAAGAACACAACTATAGGCACTCAACCCCCAAAAACACACACCTGCTCAAAAAACTCCTTGTACACGTTGAGAGCAGTCTCGTTTTGGATGGGCCACGGGCGCGCAATGTCGCTGATGTCGCAGCTGGTCATTAGCATGCCATTCAGACAGTAGCGGTGCACAGAGTTTGTCGGATCAAATGCCTTTGGATCGTCGGCAAACAGAGAGAAGGCCTGGGAATGGAAGAAAAGAGAAAAAATAAACACACACACGCACGCAAATGAGGAGGGTTCAGAGATACAAAATGAAAAAACGATAAGGAAAAGCAAAGACAACAGCGAGAGAGCGAGAAAAAGCGAGAGAGAGAAAGAGAGAGTGTGTGTGCACAAAGACAAGAGTCGTGTATGCGCCAAAAACGCAGAAATGAAGAGCCAGTCAGCAATCGAGGCCGCTGCACACATTCCCTTTTCACCATAGTATGAGTGCACGTGACCAATAGAGACCCAACACACCTTGATGTTCGCAAAGTGATTTGACAGATCCGTTGCGATAATCGACCTCTTAATGTGGTCGAGCACCAATTTTTGCTCAAATTCGTGCAAACCAGACAGCACGTCCAGCCCGTCAGAGTGCAGGATCATGATCGAGTGGTCAAAATGGTGCATTTCCATAACGGATGTGCCCTCGTAGAGCGACGCGAGTGCATTCTTGTCAAGCTTTTGGAAGGCGTTGTTCTTGCCGCGGTGGTCGACATCGTGGCAGAGGCACGCGAGGAGGAGCGCAAAAAGCTCAATGTTGGGAAAGTATCTGTGCGTGCGCGAGAAGGAAACGAAAAGGGCGCGGATAAGTAAAGGCGCCAGTAACGGTGGGAACTATTTTGCACAGCTTATGCACACACTCGCATTTGCAAGCACGCACACATGCAAAAAAAAAAAAACGGAACAAAACGAAAAAACTAATGAAGGTACCCAAAAGAGAACATGAACGCAGCACCCACCTGTCGAGCTGGCATGTTACAATGAGTGTATACAGCGAGTGCGTCACAGAAATGGCGTGGACCCAGTTGTGGTATGGCACGTTTCTGTAGTTGTTGCCAATCGTCAGAATGAATCGACACAGCGTGGTGTAGTTGATGCGATACTTCTCAATAAAATTGAGGTCGAGGAACATCCGCAGCACAACAAGACACCTCTCCTCCTCCGTGAGACCTCGCGGAGAAAAGCTGAACGAATCTATACCGAGCTCCTTTGCGGAGGGAACGCGCGCAGAGACGAGATGCTTCACGATGGCGTCATCCACCTTTGTGTGGTACGATATGAGCTCAAGGGCAATCTTCGTGCGCGCCTGCGCCTTGAGAGACTGCTCATAGAGCTGTGCATTGTTTATGGCAATGCCGCAGTAGATGGCGAACGCCTGCAGCACTTGATTGTCCGAGTCGTCGAAGGATTGGTCGTCGAACTTGTTGACAAGCTGCGCAACACCGACGCACGTGTTGCCCTTGAGAATGGGCATGCAGAGAATGTTCCGCGTCTTGAAGCCAGTCTGGTGGGTTGTTGTTATTGTTGTCGTTGTTGTTGTAGTTTTTGTTGTTATTGTTGTGTTTGAGGGTTATTGATGCAGGTGGACGAATGTTGTGGAGGTTGAATTAGCGGGATGGATAAGCAAACTGTCACGCTTCGATACCCCTCCTTCACAAACCCAACACTACTAACTTATATCACTTCCATGCTGTAATGTGGCGAATGACACACAGACACAAACCTGATCGTCGACAGTGCGGTTGAAGCGCGCGTCGGCATACGCATCCGGAATGTTGAGCGATTCTCGCGTTGTGGCCACGTGACCAGCAATGCCCTTGTTCATAGGGAATCGAATTTCCGGCGGCGCCTTTGGCTTGTCGTCAGCAGATGGCGCCGCTCCTGTGTTTTTTTTGTGTGTTTGTGAGACATTCGAGACATTAAAATGAGGGAAAGATCTTCAAAAACTGCATGCGCACACAAGCCCATTGGCCCCAGCATAAGAGTGAGAGCACCACACCAAATAAAATAATAATAATGCAATAATGAAATGAGAGAGAGCGGCATTGCAAACCCACCACCAGCGTCGTCGTGGAAGTCGAATATGCGCGAATAGAGCTCTCCCTTGTCATGGTCGACGAGAAAGACGGAGCAGCGGTCGCACGGAACAAGCTCCACCGCATGCGCCATAATCTTCTTCATCATGCGCGTCAGATCAAACTCCTCAAATATGGATTCGGCGAGCTTCAAGAGCACGCGGCGCTGTTGTGTTTGTTGTTTTGGGTAGCGTTTGTGTAAATAAGCATGTAGGTGTACATATGGCGCAACTTTTGCGCAGTTGGATGTGAGTGAGTGTGCGAGTGAGTGTGTGAGTGACTGTGTGAGTGAGTGATGAGTGTGAAGTGATGCCATACGACAGAATTTACGCACCTGCTCTGTCGAAAACACAGCCTGTTCGTAGAGCTGCGCATTGCGAATGGCGTTGCCAGCAAAGACGAGGAAGGACTTGAACGTCATTTCGTCCTTTGCGGTGAAGGCGCCGTTGGTCTGCAAACAAAGAAACGCGCGTTGTGTAAGTGCAAGTGTGTGCAAGTGGGTGTCGCATTCTTGAGGTGCAGAAAAAATACACGGCTTCGGACAACGAATATATAAAAAAACATGCACACAAACCATAAGCAACACACTAGAAACAACACACACACATACACCCTAAGCAATACACACACGCACACACCACCAACAACACGCACACACGCACATACAAGCGCACACACAAACACAAACCTTGTTGATGAGCTGCGCCACTGCAATAATTTCGTGGTGGCTGTATATGGGCGAGCACAGAATTGTCTTTGTCTTGAATCCCGTTTTCTTGTCAACATCCTGATTGAAGCGTGGCTCTTCATATGCATCCGGGATGTTGAGCGTCTCACCCGTCCCTGCCACGTGACCGGCAATGCCTACACCAATCGGGAAGCGAATGTTTGGCGCCTTCTTTGTCGGAAGCGCACCCACGGTCGAATGTCCGGATACCGAGTTGAGGGCGGCGGGGGCATGTCCGTCGCTCGGGCCCCTGCCCTTTGCGTCGAGCGGGGGTAGCTGAGCGGGGGGAACGATCTTGCCGTCCGCATTGATCTGTGAGTTGGAACATTGTATTGTGTTATGGTGATGTGTTGTTGTTGTTGTTGTTGTTGTTGTGTGATTATGTGAGCAATTTGAAAGCAGATCAAGCCAGCGAGCAAAGTGCAAAGAAGAGACGAATATCAACAAGGAATTCAATTCCATGCACTCCTCAAACCAGTGTGTATACACAATTCACGATTGAATTCCCACAAAATTTAGAGGGCAATAATAATAATATGCAAACCTTCGGGGTGCTTTGTGCTTTGGGACCTTGTCCGAGTGACGTCTTTTTGGCAAGGTGAGCGTCAGAGATCTTCGGTGTCAGAATGCCCGGAGTGAGAGAGCCGCGCCGATTGTTGAGGTTAGCATGGCTCCCGAGAATGTGAGAGTCCGTCGCAATCTGATCATCGAAAATATGCGCGTACAATTCCCGTTTTTCCTTATCGATGAGGAAGAGGGAGCACATTTGCGCGCCAATGAGCTTCTTTGCGTGACCGAGAATTTTGACGATCAGCGTGCTCGTGTCCAGCTCCTCGTAGACGGCCTGCGACATCTCCAAGAGACGATCCTTCCGCTCCATCTCGTCGTTAAACTCGGCGCGTTCCTTGAGAAACTGGAGACAGTTTCCGTATTGCGCCGCCAGGTATGCCATCTGGTCGGTTTCGTCCTTTGTAAACTCGCCATCCGCCGTCTTCCGGCAAAACTGCAGCATAGAAATAACCTTTTGCAGCTTTTGGTCCTTCTCGACAACCATGTTGGCACCATCCGACGCTTGGATGTGTGTTACCGCAAAGTGCGCCTTGTTGTGGAGAACGGGGAAGATTGCCGTCGCCAGTGCGGATCCTGCAGCATATCCGGTCGGTCGGTCGTGCTTCTCCTTGTACCGGCTGTCCACCGTCACATTGCGCACAACAGCAGACAATCCGCTCTTCGCAACCGTTCCAAGGATGCCGGTTCCAAATGGAAAGTGGTCTGTTTCGACCTTCCCCGCGGTATTTACGCGATGGACGCGGCTGGTCAGTGGGTCGGCGTATACAATGTGCACGGTCGATTTTGCCTTTCCCAGCGTGCGCTCAACACCTTGCACTGTGAGCTTATTAAGCTCTGTTACGGAATTTGCGGATGACATTCCCACGATGGCCTCGAGAATGCTGATCGGCTGCGGACTTGTCCGGTTGTGCTTTGATGCGCCCGACCCCATCTTGGCGAGTCCACAATGCGCTCCACGCAACCAAGACAACGCGTATTTGGGGACCCTCTTAATCACTAATCTGCGTCTATCCCTCGAGGAGTTCACAACATGCCAAAGAGCAACTCTTAGTGTGTGCACAAATGCTGAAGGGCTATTTCAAAGTTATGTTGGACAAAGAGAAGGGCTCCGTGAAAGATGCGGACCTCAGTGGCAGGACCACTGACGCCTGTATGGCTTGAATCGATTGCTGGTGTCGGTAACCAAGGACGATGCCATATCAGACAAGCGATGCGATAGAAGATATTTCCATACATATTAATAGAAATTAGATGCGTGTTCAAACAATTCCAAATGCAGGTCTTTTGTAATGCTATGTATGGCGTTTTCACCCCGTCATAATGGCGCAATTTTTAAGTATTAGTAGTATTTACAATTACCAAATCAAACACCCGAGAAAGTCACCCGTAACTAGGCACGTGCCCAGTGGTCACGTGAGAGTGAAGCGTGACCTCTCTAATCACAGAAGAAGAAAGCAAAAGAACATCGCGCAACCGCATTTCG
>CALSCR010001882.1:0-13095 GCA_943704495.1 Pigoraptor chileana
GTGTGTGTGTGTGTGTGTGTGTGTGTGTGTGTGTGTGTGTGTGTGTGTGTGTGTGTGTGTGTGTGTGTGTGTGTGCATTTCCGCATCCCTTGGTCACCGCAGTCATGTTCAAGCCCATCGGCGGTGGGTTGCACCAGGACGACGAATGGCTCGACTTTCCGTCGCTCATCACCTTCTACGAAATACTCCACGAATTGGCGCTCCATTGGGCCACGTCGAAAAAGCGAAAGGCGTCGGAGCAAAACTGATTTGTGTAATACGTGCATTGAGTTCCGTACAACATTGAATGAATGCAGGACCAATGGCGGAAAATTCCAACTCACTCTGTACATTGCCCATTTTCGGGACTGCTTATCTCACGCGCGCGCACACACACACACACACACACACACACCGTTACGGTGAGCTCTCTTTCGTCTCCAACGAAATGGGTCACAGTTTTCTAATCCATCTTGGCCTTGGCAAGCGAGAAGGCGGCTGCAGCAAATTCTCCAAAGACGCGGTCCAGGTAAGAGCGATGGAAGGGTGCAATGCCCTCTGCGAACGCAATGTGGCCGCCGCGGGCAGTGATCGCGAGAATAGCAGACGGATGCGCCTGGAACTTCTCGACAGGGATCCCTGTGTTGAGCACATTGAACAGAGAACGGGAGTCATCGTCAATACCATACATAACTAATGCAAAAGAATTACACAATGACACGATGCAATAGTGGTGGGGGGAGGGGAGATTCAGTTCAAAGCATTTCGCATCCCACACAAATGCCGCCAACAAGAACAAAATTTTCCACGGGGTTGGCGGGAGGCTAGAGACGCACCGTGGAGGGGAGAGAATGGATCGTCGGCGGCGTTGAGGCACAAGAGGGGAACGCGCACGTTTTCAATGTGGTTCACAGACGAGGCGTCGTCGTAGTATGCCTTGACAGATTCGTACTTGAAAGTGGGCACGACAACGCTCTGGTCAAACTCGCGGATTGTGCGTGCCTACACACACGCACCACACACATACGCAACGGGATTTGACATGGCCGTACGGAGGGATCCATGCCATGGATAGCATATGCATCATCAATTAGAAATGAGTTAACAATAGTCAAATCACAACAATGTCAAAGGCAGAGGAGAGGCGGCACAAACACTCAAAAAAATTGAAACAATGCCTCATGCCAAAAGGGCGAAGACACAAACTTAGGTGTGGGATTTTGGATTCACGTCGGTGCCTCAGGCGCTATGCTCACGGACAACAAATTCCGCCTGATAGAAAAATTGGACCACACATTTGCAGCAATAACATCTGAACCGACAGACTGCACTCACGTTGAGCACACGGTCCAAATCAAGATTATGCTCGTCTGAGCCGTCAAAAACGTGACGATTCCTGAGTGACGGGATGGAAAACAAGTGGAACAGGGCCGCTTGTCATTATCCTGCTGAAGCATGTGCCCATTATACTGAACAAGGGTGCGCACTTGAAGCATTGGACGCACGCGCGGACGCATATGATCACATGTACACACACACATGCACACACGCACAGATGCATACGTTACACTCACTCACGCACATATGCATATGTCCGAACTTACCGTTGAATGAGAGCCTTCAGATTATTGCAGAGCCGTCTGTTGTAAAGGTACAACGACGGAGGAGACTCGAGGGAAGCGGTCGCATGGTCCAGATCCCACGCATTCGAGACGGACATGGCCCCCGAAAGCACTGCATTCGAGCCTTCCTCCGCCAGATACTTCACGAGAATGATCGATCCGAGCGAAATGCCAACCGCAAACAGAGGCGCATTGGGATGAATCGTCTGAATGTGCGCAATAACAGCACGGAGGTCCTTGGTGCACGCCGCGCAATATCCCCGTGCGGTCTGCAAGTGAAAAGTGCAGTGTATGTAGCACGAATGTGCGTGATTTTGAGCGTCTCTGCCCTCAAATTCGAACGAGACAAGCCATTTGGAGATGCACGTCTCAGCATGATCCACCTTGATAAAATAAAAATACTCCAAATGATACCCCAACACACCTTCAGCTCAGAGTTTGCACAGCCGCGATTGTTAAACACGACGGACGTATAATCGCGCTGTTTGCACTCCAGCATGAGATGGCGCGCGTATGACTCTTGGGAGCCACCGGTGAGTCCTACGTACAATACGACGCCACAACCACACATATTATATTAGAAGCGCCTCACTGACACAACACGGCTGTTTTTTAACATAAGTGAACTCATTCGCAGCTCAGTCACACAGGCATGGACGACGAAACGCACCATGGAGGATGATGACAATGGGCTTCGTTGATGCACTCGAGCTCTCCAGATCATACCAGTCGAGGCAGACCTCGCCGCCATCACCAGTTGGCACAGTTTCTCTGGGATGCCGAAAGAGCACACACGAAAGCGTTAGATGAACAACAACGGACGAAGCAAGACATGAAAAAAACCACTTCCCCACTGTGGCTGCATACACACCTTCGCAGCGGAAGATTCGGCGTCGTGCGGAGCAGTCCGCTGACGATGGTGGATGCGTGGCCATTAAAGCACCAGAATGTCGGCCAATATCGATGGAGGAGGGACGGGCACTGGCTGAGCAGTGACTTGTTGGTGTCGTTGTCTTTGAACACAAGAGTCGGGACCTTCACAGCAGAGGTGTAGTAGTACAGTCCGTATGCTGCCGCCGCAATAACCGGCGCCGTTGCACCCTGCACATCGGACAAAGATTAGCAAGAAGTGAGCATGAGCAGTGAATGTGTGATGGGAGCGAGCCGGTTCTACAGCTGCCTATTTTTCCGTAACGGCATATTCAACTTACCAGTGCGTTCAGCCACCCAGTGACGCGAGACGACATTTTAATTGTACTTTCTTCAATTGCAGCGGTGTTAAACAATGGTATTCGATGTCGCGCATATGTTTCACAGAGAAAAGAATTATAAACTCGTTGTTGGAAGTTGAAATAGTGCCGGATGCAATATATACACATCCGGCACTGTGCCGACAATTTGCAACCGCGGGTGTTGTCAGCACCAGCATTCTGATTGGTCGGCCTATCGGCTACGTCCACCAATCAGCGAGGGAGACTATCACGTGTCAGCACTTTCACCTTATAAGTCTTTGCAAATTTGAGCATTTTGCCTAACATGGATAAAAAGAAATATATTCGTCATCATTAGCAATCTATGCCATTGTGCGACAATTATGGTTTGCGCGTGACCAGTGCAGACATGCAAGGGTACTAATAGTACCCTTGAGCAGGGTGAGACGCTACGGGCGCCGTGTTCCTTGACAGCCTCAAGTATTACGGAGGTTTGTGGTTAACGACAGAAACCGACAAGGGCTTTCCTTTACTTGCCGCGATAGTAGCATACGAGACGCATCGTACTCGATGGATCCGCAATAACCTTTTTGCGCAATCCGTTTGGCTTTTCAATTTTGACGCGCTTTCCATCGGCGGTTCCGTACTCGGCCTCCTTGTACAGCATCGCCTTCTTATTGTACTGCCAATACGAGTCCTTCCAATCAAAGCCATCGGTCCATCGCTTGATGCCACTCGACGACTCATCATACACGTATCCTTGTCCCGCCCGTATCAAATTTCGCTCGGCCTCACTCAAACGTCCGTGGACTATCCGGCACGAGCTGTTTCTGACGGCGCCGAATATGTGAACCGCCTCGCTGTACCCGTTGACGTATCCAAAGAAGGACATCCCGCCCGGGACGTCAGCATTCGGAAGAACAAGGCGCACTGTGCATGTCGCCGAGAGAGTGAGCATCTTGTACAATTCGGGATTGTAGTCGGCGTCGTTGATCTCCGGGTGAAAATCCGCCTGATTATTCATGTCGTGCGGCTGCGCAAACGGTTCGCGTCCTCCACGCGCTTGCGACAAAGCAAGCGCGTGGGACATGACATTCAATTTTGCGGCGCCCGGGGGCTGCATCGGCATTCCATATGTCGGTTGCGGATGGACTCCCGAATGAAAGGCAGGCATTCCTATGTGGTGCTGTTGCGGTGGCGGCGGACCGTACACGTATGGGAGATGTGGGGGTGGCGGCCCGCCATAGGGCACGGGGTAGCCCATGTGGGGCGGGCCGAGCATATGCTTCGGCATGAGCTGCAATGATCTGTTGTGCGCCACGAGGTGAGCAAGTGGTCCCTCACGAGCATGTTGTTGTTGCTGATGTTGTTGTTGTTGTTGCTGATGTTGTTGTTGTTGTTGCTGTTGCTGTTGCTGTAGTTGTAGTTGCTGCTGCTGTTGTTGTTGTTGTCGCTGACTTTGAGAAAGACTTTGCGCTTCCCTGGATGGTGAAGACTCGCAACTTGGCTCCTTGAGCGGCTCCTTTTCCTTGGGTTTATCAGCCACCTACGCACAACAACAATTAAACGAGCCGGAGGCAAAGGAGATGAGTTTGGGCAGATCTGATGTGAACAGGCGAAAAGCCATGAGGGGGTCTCGACACAAACCATGCTGGCGGCATCCACAAGCTCTTGCAAGCTGGATTCCGTGCGCTTCCGCTTAGCACTCGGCTCCCCATCGCTATCAACACCGCCCTCCACGGCGTTTGGGATATTGGTCGGCGACTCCGTTTTTCGCTGCATTCCAGAAAATCGCGGAAAATACAGGGTTACAGCCAATATATCAGTCCCACTGAAACAGAGACTCGTGCACTGATGCGGAGACAGATGCACACGACAACCACACACGGACAACACACGATGGCCAACCTTGTTCGCTCGGTTGCCCTCGACAGCGAGTGCGCCCTTCACTTCCTCGACAGTGCCATCTGATGCGGCGGCCGCACTCACTGACAGTGCAACTGTTGGCGGCACACCACTCTCATTTGACCGAAGTTTTGGCGACAGATTAGCCTTCTCAATGGGAGGCACTCCAGCGGCCACCCCGGCGGCGCTGCCTTGACCGCCAGATATCGGTGGGTTCGCGAATCCAGCCGGCGACCCGTACCAGACGGTCGCTTCGCGTGGATCCCTGTATGCACCACCGGCTGCGATGGTGCTGTCTTCCGTGACGACCCGCTCGATTATACTCCGCACAGCATCACGATCCCTCCCCAAGCGATTCCACAACCTTCGCGCAATGTCATAGGGAGATTCGTCCGCAGGTGGTGCGCTTACGTATCCGTAGGTGCCGTAGTATCCGGCCGTGCCATTGCTTGCAACAGCGCTATATCCAGGGTGACCGCCAGATGTATATGGGGAGGAGCCGCCGGTATGGGTCACATACGCACCAGGATATGACTGAGCTGCATGGGAGGACGCATCACCGTAGAAAGGGCGATCGTATGGCCCCATTGCTTCCTTCTCCATCAATGTAATAGCCCCTGCATGCAGAGGCGCGCTCACGAAAGGGGCGCAGGACACTGATATAGGACCTTGAGGGTTGATGACTTTTCTTGCCGCATGCGAAGGTGCTCGATTTTTGAAATTCACTCAACCGAATACGCGAGTAATATCAAACGCGGTCGCGCTCACGAAAGGGGCGCAGGACACTGATATAGGACCTTAAGGGTCGATGACTTTTCTTGCCGCATGCGAAGGTGCTCGATTTTTGAAATTCACTCAACCGAATACGCGAGTAATATCAAACGCGGTCAGTTGCCGCTCGACCGCCGCGGACCGGGGCCCGTGTGACCAAGAGCGCAGTCGGCCAGCGACGGTGGAATTCAGCGCGTTAAAGAGAAATGGGCATGGTGTGTATCTTCTTCAAATCGGGTGCGCACTGTTGCGAAGTTTGAGGGAGTTTGATGCCCACACAACAGTGATGTAAAAGCCAAACCGAATGGGTGGATTTTCAAATTCCGGACAAATTGGGTCCGTTAGTGACTTTCCATCCTTAATGTTTCTGTCTCTGCCGTGAGTTTTTCGAGATTTGTTGGCAAGGGAAGAACAGCTACAAGACTCAATGATGCTCAAGAGTGACAACGGCGTTTGCCGTGCGCGCACAGACCACTGCTTCACGCTGCGACGTGAGGACCACTGCTTCACGCTATCGACGTGAGGACGCAGTGTGTTGATTGCGAGAAGCGGGAGCCTCAAACTTGACGAGACGAGATGAGGTTTTTTTATTACAGTATTATTATTATTATTATTATTTTACTTTTATTTTTTGGTTTTGGGGATCTTTTCCCACTCTGTATTGCACGGCCCGCACAAAAAATGAAAAAACAAAAGAAAAGAAAGAAATAATATATTGTGTGTGAAGTATTCAACAAAAAAAAATCCAATGTTCGATGCCTGTATTTATAATTCAGGTTTGTTTTTATTTTGCCCCGGTAAAATTTCATTTCTCGACGAGAAATGCATCCTGGATTTTTATACTGTTTCATACTTTGTGGGAGGCCGGGCAAGCTAAAATATCCAATTCGATTAAAATTGAGAGAAAAAAATAGTGGTGTCGAGACGAGAAAAATAAATATTTTTGATGTCACGAAATATTTGAATAAACATATTTCCTTTTTTGTAATGGGGTGTGGCACACATTCCATAAAAGGAAACTGCAACTGCCACTCTTGTTTTTCGCTCCCATACTCAGCTATACAGAGCAATGCGTGTGGAACTTCCCGAGAAATGCTTGTGGAGAGGGTGCGGTCCGATTCCGTAAGCCGTTTGTGCCACCATTAGACCGAGATTCCGGGACATTCTGGCGAACATTTAGCCAATACTACTGTAGCTGTTTGCAGGTGGCCGCCAGTTGCCCGCATTGTGCTATTGAGGACTAGTGGAAACGTGCTTTGCGGCGAGTTCGTCTCAGCCGGCAGTGTCAACCGACCGCCGTCTCCGTCCATTGTCGTCATAATAGACTCTTCAGTACATTAGCACCGCACAAACACGGCGGCGGAAATGAACTGCAAGTCGGCTGCCGTCAAAGGGAAGCCCAATGAATTCGACTAAAATGGTGCAAGCTGTACTCAAGTCCTTCTCAGTTCGGAGTTCGTCCGTTGGCGGCCGGCTGACTGTCGATGTTAGACATTCATTGCCGGCGACTCATTGCCGGCAGTGACGGCAACCGCAGTCAGGACTGTACAGATGCGCACCCTAAGCAGCTCAGTGATTTAAAGCTTAGTGACGCCATCCATGTTTGTACTGATGGACGTTTGCCGCCATTCGCCCATCAAGTTCAGTGTGATGATCAGTAGTACTATATATTGGCAAACTGCGGCTGCTGCATGCACCCCAGCCCGGTCAGCACTGATGGCGTCCGCCTGTCGGACCAACCCTTACTGAGACTTTCGCCCAAGTTCGCGGAGCTGCGTAACAAACTGATATGCACTCAGCAACTCGGTGGATCCATACGTGACGCGCTTGCCCGGCTGTTGCTTCTGTAGAGAGCACGACACAGTCAACGTCAAGCGTAACATGTAAGCACAGAATAAATATTATCAGCGAGCCACGCAACCCCCCCCCCCTTAAAACAACATAAAAGCATTTTCGGAACGCTTGCCTTCATGTGGTCGAGGATGTTTTGGTACTCCACGTACGTTCCGCCGCCAACAACAAACACAATCGCCTCGTTGAATGTTGCCCGAGGACGACCGGAGGCCGAGTCTTGCCGCAGCGTCTTTGGATCCAGATAGCGGTATTCGTCTCCCTTTCCTGCGAGGGCCGAAAAAACGGATACGAGGAGCACAGTTTAGACAAAACCGCATTAGAAAAGGCCATGCCAGCCACTCCATACATCATCGCATACAATCAGAATGAGAGCGACGCGCAACATCAAACAACCACAGGTATTATGCGACAGCAGACCGGCGCCACCAACCATCCATAAGACCCTCGACAATTCGAGTGATGGGCAGCGCCTTTTTTCCTATCAAGCTTTTCACGCCCTGCTTGAAAAACTCCGACCCAGTCTCAAGCACCTGGATGGACGAACACACAGGTGGTCAGAGACATGGCAGAGACAGACACATGCTGTAAACACTGAGACAGTGACAACACAGGAGGCTGTGACAAGACAGACACAGACACACACGGTGCAGGTGTCTTCTTCAGTTAACGCAGCCTCTGGCACAAACACAAACTACAATACACATACTGCGAGATATTGAGGGCGAAACGCGTTGTCGCTCATTGGAACAACCAACAGAATCAAACCTTATTGAAGTTGGCCATGCGAGACAGCATTCCAGTTGAGCCAGACCCCCCGGCTTGGGGAAGCGAGGCCATCCGACTAAATGCTCGCAGGCTGCACGCGATAATTATAGAGAATCAAACCCACTTGTCGGCGTCACGCACGTGCATGTCCCATCCTGGACAATCCCAGACCGTCCCATATCATAACCCAGGAATACACAGGGACAAACTCACTTTTTCAAAAATGGAAGGAAGTCGAGATCAGCGGCCTGCGCCTTGAGAGACGCCTCGCAATCAGTTATGACAGAGTCGGGAATGTCATCTGCGGTGACCATGTATATCGCAAACAGGCGAATTCGGTCTTCGACGGTGCCCAAGGTGGTATCTGCAATCATGTCCGTGACAGGGCGCTCCTGCACACAAAGCCCAACATACCACAAGACAAGACGTAGAACAGATGGTCAGATATGCACCACCACCTTGCAAGCATATGTGTTACAGAACCGAAATTGCAGAAGGAGTGACGATGCAAAGCGTCACGAAAAAAAGCACACATTCGAACTGTGTCATCGACTCCACAGTTTGAAGAGACAGAGAGCTGCGAGAGTGCCCGAGATTTAAAAAAACACATTGCGCAAAGCAACTGCAACTGATTCTCTGGGTCCCAAGCGTGCTCCCACCAGCGATGACTTCTGCATGAGCCTCTCTTCTGTCTCGAAGAAAGCATCGAGCTGGCGTGATTTAATCTGGTCCAGAAGTGCCGTGGCAAGCGTCGTGTGCATGTCAATCACCCGTTTGCGCTCAGTCAGCTCGGGAAGAGACATGACGGCGCTATTCAGGCGCTCCGCCCCCGCAGCTGCATGCCCCCAAAACGAAACGAGTTATTGTGCGGTCCCTTAAATGGCTGTCCACACTCGCGATTGTCGAAACATCGATATGAAATTCAGCTGCTTTTCTTTCTACTATGTGAATAAATGTTTCGTGGTATCCCGGCAAACAAAGCAGTCGCTTACCGAGACCATCTTCACCGCCGAGAGCATTCGACAGGCGTGTGACCTCCTCCGCTTGAACCTTGTATGCGTTGAGTGCGTTTTCAACTTCCGTGGCGACCTTTGAGTATTGAGGGCATTTATTGTCCCGGTGTGTGAGGGTGTGTGTGTGCGTGGGGGGTGTTACAGCGATGAAAAAGAACACCTCTCAACGATGCATAAATCACCAGAAAGCACATGATGCCACTTGAAACCACACACACAGACACACAGAAACACGTGCACACCACAACACAGTCACAGACACAGACACAGACACGCAGACACGTGCACACACCACAACATACTCACTGACACACAGACCCACAGACACGCGTGCACACACCTGTGGAAACGGACTCAGCTTGTTCTGTTGCCAGAATGAATCGGCGGGATCGAGATCAAATGTCTTTGGCTTCATCGACTTGCCGTCAGCACCCGGCGCCTGCGTGATAACAACCCTGCACAACCCGAATCAAAGCACAAACCGATTACATGCAACACGTGTGAGCATCACACAGCCATGCCAGGGGGACGAGGGGCAGTACCACGATATGATCCATGCAATGGCATCCGAAAACAAAGCCAAACGAAACTACAAGAGCCGAACCATCCAACAAAAAATACACACAAGTAATGAAATGGCGACACTTCACACCACGACGCAAAATTAAGCAGATTGACGACTTGCCTGTTCAGCCGCATATCGAGGATGTCGTGCAGCAGCGCCTGGTAAGTCCATGCGTGGTGCATGACAGGGCTGAGATCCATTCCGCGATCGACAATCGCAAGCAACGGTCGCTGGAGCGTTGAAAGAGGACCCGATGGGCCATCTGAGAAGAGATTGTTACGTGTGTTCTTGAGGTGATCTCGGAGACGGCTGCACGGGCGATGGCAATGAAAGAGATGTGACGACATCAGAATCACATGATACACGATACAGCATGGGCATGCGGATATGGATTCAGTGGTGTGCAGTTTGAAAACCACAAAGCCACACACGCATATAGAGGCAGTCCGGTCTACACCAAGGCGCCTTCCCACCCGTCGAGTTTCTCCGCGACCATTTCGGCAGCATTTCCTCTGGGACACCTAATGACCGGAACCTGCAATGTAGTAGGACAACGCAAGGCCTCAGTGACAACAACACCACCCCAACATACCATAGCGGTAGTAGTTGGTTCACACGAACATCCACAGTATTACGATTGTACAGAGTAAAAACACAGCACATAACAGCCGATGGCCACTTTATCAACAGCAAAGTGCAGAAACACACAGCAAAAGCTATTCTACTGCACCGGAAAGATACGCACCACCCCCAGAGTAACCAGCACTGAAAAGAGGGAGTCGACGATGTCATCCACGCTCCGCTCGATGTCCGTATCCTTTGCCTCTGGATTGTTGAGCGCAAAGAAGGAAATATTATCCCTCTCCTGATTCCTCAGAATGAAGAGATCGGGCTCAAGAGACACAAAATTGAGGTGCTGATCGTGCACTTTGGTGATTAGAGAGGCGACATCCGCTTCAACTGCCGCGGAAGCAAGCTCCTCAAGCATTGAGCGAGGAATGTGCGAGATGAAGTTCAAGTAGAAAGAGTCGTACAATTGGTCACGGCAGTCCTGTGAAATGAAGAAGAAGGAGGCGATATTGGAAGCGATAAGAGAATAGATAGCGAAGACGAGCACGACACATGTCAATTTCACATACACACACACACACACGCACGCACAGCAAGCGTTACTCACACGTCCAATGCGAGCAATATTCTCCGCGGTTGGCATCACAAAGTACACAGCGGGGACGTCAGGGATAGCGTCGCGGTCGGAATGCAACAGCCTTCAGGTCGACAAATATGTGAGGATTCACAGGAAAGAATGAGCTCGATACAACGGCAGAGTCAAACAAACTGAAAAAGCGCGACATAATGTACTGAACCCACAGATGAAGAGTAATACCAAGCTCCCTCAGCTCGCCGACTTTCAGAAGGGGGGAGATAATGTCCTGCAGAAATATCATACAACATCCACATTGGAACCCGCCGTCAATCAGCACGCACCCTCAACCTCAACGTCAGCACACTGATATTGTCTAATTTGTGCAAGCTCATCCTCTGCAGAGTGCATCGCACGGAATAAAATGCGGAAGCACCAACTCACCTGACCAAAACGGTCGTACACGAGGACCTTCCACACGGGCTCGGACGCGGCGAGGCTCTTTTTCACAGGTGTGTTGAGGTTGAGCATAGTCTTGAGCGCATCCACCTGCCGCTCCCGCAGCGTAGTCATGGCCCCAGACGCCATTATGACCACCACTCGTATCACTTAAAGCGGGAACAGCTAAACGTAATTCAAAGTGACGACAGTGAAGAGTAAATCAGCTTTTTAATCTATATAAAAAAATGAAAGACAAAGGACTGAAACCCCTCTTCCAGTCTCACGTGGACACACGTGATTGGAATCTGCATGACGCATATATGGGGTCATCATTGCAAATGACGCAGCACGTATCACGTGCGAATCACGTGCCGTTGTTAAGGTACTATTTTTAGCGTTCGATTTGATGAAATTGTCCCGACTCTGCTCTGACACACAATGAACCGTAAACACGCCTGACAGTGGGATGCGTTTGTATTGGGAAATGGGGGCTTTCCCTCGTGTGGCACTGCACACACACTCCCACTGAGACAACTGGCCGCATTTGCCCGCCCTGCACCAGCAGAACATGAGATTCAAGAACCTTGCCTTTTCATTTCATTCTAGGGAGAAGTGCATGAAGTGCCGTACAACATTATATTGGTATTCAGTGTTTTTTGTAATTGCTGGCACGGCTTGACACTTATATATCAATCACGCGACTGGCATCACATCAGTGACGACACACAATCAGCCGTCATCTGGTCGTCATCAAATCCATCAGGCTCTTTTGTATCGAAGACATCACCGGCCCAACGGCCGGCACATCCTCTGCTGGCTGTTTCATTGCAGGCATGGCCACAATATCGGGTAAGTACAAGTGACTGCATCGTTGCGCGGTTGAGAGAGTTTGCAAATTGTTTGGGACAATGCTTGATTTACTATGCGTTCGCATGATTGTTGAAGCAGGCAGTGCCAATGGGGGCACTCGAACGCCCGGGTTGTCCCGGCACGGATCGTACCATGGCGACCTCGACGACTCCGCAGCAACGGACATGGAGGACATGGCCGAGACCGACATGGGTATGGACAGTCTCAAGTCGATGCAGCGTGGCGTCACTATCGGGAAACGCGGTGCAATGGGTGAATTCATTCCCGAAAAGGTGGGATTCTGGTCGCATCAGCAAGTTTGATGTGATGGCAGTTTATCCTGCGTTGTTGGTTGTTGGAGCGACGACAGCACAAAATTTGCCAAGTGTTAAATGGAGGTGCACATTTTCGACGTGGTGGGTGACACGTTGTTGACGAAATTGTTTTACGACCCGTCTCTTCAAGCAGGGTTATAGCCAGTTGTCCTCGCTCGCTTATGAGTCCCCGAGCCCGGCATCGTACATTATTGTCACACCGCCTTCTAATCCCCAGTATTCCATCCTCGGGAAATATCGATCTGAGAAGTGTGAGTAGATCTAGAGGCAATAGGCGCACATGTCTGAAAATACTCGCATTACGCTAGTGCGGCCTCTTTTGCTCATTTCTACTGTATGGTTTTGGAACAGGTGCGACTGATATGCCGGGTCCAGCCGCATATGACACTCGCGGTGATCCCGAGCATGATGCACGGTCATTCACACTGTCATCCAAGGGGAAAATGATTCCCGTCGACTGGACAGGTAACATACGCTGATTTTGTGGGGTCTCTGTTACAAACTGACTAGTTCAGCGAAATAGCGGCACTGTATTCTTCCAGGCTAAAACATAACATCCCTCACGCGAAATTATCATGCACATATTCACACACACACACACACACACACACACACACACACACACACACACACACACACAC
>CALSCR010001883.1:0-36087 GCA_943704495.1 Pigoraptor chileana
GAACCCGGGTCTCCCGCGTGGCAGGCGAGAATTATACCACTAAACCATCGTTGCCTGCATAGGCCGTTGCTGAAACCTGATCATGGTGTTTAGTATATATACCCTCGTTGGGTCTAGGAGATTTGCGCTGCACTTCAATCAGGCACTGCCCTTATTATGAAGCATCGTACCTCAGGTCAACAGAAAGTAAACGCATGACCTTTATGAACTCCAGATACTGCGTGACTGTGTTACAATGGCGTCTGTGGAGCAGCTGAACAGTGCCCGCTGTTATGGTGGATATGTGCGTCAGTACAAGCACCAGAGCGAAGCGCTCAACTGCCCCATGACCTTTGTTGCCTACATTCCTCCCCAGGCCGAATCTGAAAAGGTTCCCGTTCTTTATTGGCTCTCAGGTGGGCCATCTCGTTTATACGCTTTGTTCGTACGTGTTTCCCCGTTTTCTTTGGAGGATTGTAAATAATGATTTGATCCTTGTGCAGGGCTGACTTGCAACGACCAAAACTTCATCACAAAGGCTGGGGCACAAAGGGCGGCTGCCAAGTGGGGAATCATTATCGTCTGTCCCGACACAAGTCCACGTGAGTTTACTCATCTTTTTAAAATTTAAGTGCTGTATATCAGTGTTGTAGTATTCTTTTAACACTTTGAGCCCGTGACCTTTTATGCTTTTCAGGGGGATGCAAGATTGAGGGCGTTGACGCCAATTGGGACTTTGGTCACGGTGAGGGGTCAACAGCAACATTGAAAAGGTAGGAATGGTTTTCCCTGTGTGCTTAACCATTAATACACTCGATTTGCAGGGGCTGGTTTCTATGTCGACGCCACCGAGGACAAGTGGAAGGAAAACTTTCGCATGTACACGTACATCACTGAGGAACTTCCTGCGATTGTGAACGCCACTCTCCCTGTTCGTGCGGATCGCCAGTCCATATCCGGTCATAGGTGACATAAGTTTCCCTCTTTGCTATATTCTCTAGTTTGAGCTGGATGCCGAGGTGTGGCTGTTGCTTATATAGTGTCTTCAACCATTCATTTATACAACCTCAGCATGGGGGGCCACGGTGCTCTCATCTGCGCCATCAAGAACCCCGGCAAGTACAAGGTTTGTCGAATTGGAAGTTTGCTGTGAAATTGTTGTTTATCATTTGGATGCGAATGAAGCTGCCTTATTTGGAGAGCTTATTCATCCAGGCGCACTTTTCCCTCTTGCAGTCCGTGTCAGCGTTTGCCCCCATCTGCAATCCCATCAACTGCCCGTGGGGTGTCAAGGCCTTTTCTGGCTATCTTGGGACGGACAACAAGGATGCTTGGAAGGTAGGCACGAGCAGATGGCAAAGCAATCGGTGGCGAGTGACGTTTTGTTTTATTTTCTTGTGCTCTCTAACATGCTCCTCTCTGTATGCAGGCGTATGATGCCACGGAGCTCGCCGCAGCATACAAGGGACCCCACCTTGATATTCTCATCGACCAGGTTGGTTGTTGTTGGTGCTGTTGTTTTTTGGCTGTTCAGCTGAAATCCGTGTCGAGTCTGTGCAGTTTCATTAACTCATCATGACATGACCTTTGCTTATTTCGTCGCTAGGGAACCGAGGACAACTTCTACAAACAGGGGCAGCTTCTTCCACAGGCATTCGTCAGGGCGTGCGTCGACAGCACCATTCCCGTCGCCCTTAGAATGCAGGAAGGCTATGACCACAGCTACTACTTTATCGCGACATTCATCGATTCGCACATTGAGCATCACGCAAAGTATTTGCTCGATTGAGATAATGTTCAACCTGTAACATCTAAGCTTAATAATGCTGCGATGGATGCGCCGGAGGAGAAGAATTATTCCCCAGTAAAACGATTGGGCATTGCCCACCACCAAGCCATATCAAACGCGCCATTCTGTGCCCCACGCACGCAAATCAGCAACCGTCTTATTCAGCGCCTCCTTCCACACTCGCTTGTCGTCGGCCGTGTCCGCAACAAGCAGCCAGCCAGCGTCGTCTGCCATGGATACTTTAAGCGTGTGCGCGCGCACACTCTCCGTTTGCGGTGCCCGAGCAACGCGCGTTCCCTCTGCACACAGAGCAAGATCTATTGCACCAAGCGACGGCTTGCCACTAGCTGCGTCCTCGGGATACTGCCAGTAGCTGAGGACGCCATTACCGAGAACACAATAGCGTCGCTTCCACGTCGTCTCATCAGGCTGTCGACGGAGTGTGAGAAACCCAGCGCTGGTGGCATCGCCGTCCTTCGCAGTGGGTGTTGGTCGAGATCCTGCATACCACTGAATGTGCATCGTCACGTTTGCTGTCGCTGACGCTGCCGAAAGCATGGAGAGCGGCTCGCGCACGACGAGTGGGAGCGTCATTCTGCTCGCGAAGTCGGCATTGTCAGACGCAAGTGATCCGCCGGCCATGTTGCGCTTCACTGTCCCCAGTGTAATGGTTGCCGAAGCCGCAATCACAAACGGCGGATCTGCGGCGGGCGTGTCGCGCGGGTGGACAATGCCCATGAGAAGTCGCTTGGCCGAGGGACGGGCGACAGAGGGATCCTTGCGCCTCTTGTAGTACACATCGACCATCGCCTCAAACGAGTGCGGCACACCGGCGCTGTAATAGTGTGTTTAAAAGTACAGTCGGTGCATATTAATATAAACGGAGGGACGAGCTCTGAGGAGGGTCAGGATTCGTTCACGGGGACTCATTCACGAGAATAACTGTCGCGGTACCCACAAAGAAACTTGCTCGTCGAAGATGATTTCCTTATCCGCGCCGTGAATCTCTGTGATATTACTGGTGAACACCTGCGTGCCGCATCGCGCAACGAAGAAGTAGCTGTGCAAATAGCGCTCTGCAGCAGTTGGAGACGGACAATAAGACGATTTTAGCAATTCAAAATGAAGTAGGCTGTCGATGAAGAAAGGAGAAGACACATACGCACCTGGCCCCTTGGAATCACGGGGACGGTCCTTGCACAGCTGCAGCTTGACGCCTGTATATATTTCAGTCGGTGGCGCTCTTAGTTGCAAGTTCCATGACGCACTCAACCATTCCAGAGTGCACTATTCTCCACGTGCCCTTCAATACATATTTTTGTCAATATGCTCGCAGAGAAACGACTAACAATGCACACCACATACCACTCAAAAGGATTTCCGCCGTTGAAGGAAGATATGGGCTCTTGACTGAGGCCCCAGGCCTGCATGAAACAGCAACATTATATTAGCACAAGCATTGAGCGACCACTTTGAATGTGACTATTGATCGCAATGCCCAATGCATTGTTCCTTCGGCTTACCTATTGCTACGCGGATCTAGGACCACTTCGCCGTTCTCGCCAAGTGTAAGGTTACTCAGCTCGGCCATGATGTTAGCGTGGTTTGGAGACATCGACCGCCTTCCAGTTCGGGCGCCACTGCCCCCTCCAATGAGGCTGCCGTTTGGTGTCAGCGGTGACATTTTTGCAAGAGGAGTGCGCCGTAGAGTAGCGTATGAGGGGGGTGTACCTTGTGGGAACGCTGCAGTGCTGTGGGCAACGGCAAGAGAAAACGGAGAGTTTGTCGTCGCATGCTGACCACGCAAGTCCCCCGTTGCAAATACGGCACTCGTGCTAATTCCTGCGATTTCCAGGAGCGCTGGGGGCAGAGTGGAGCACGCACGGCGCAGCTCTGACCGTGTCTGGAATGTGCGGGCTTCCCGTTCGGCAAGCTCCTTCTCGGCGCTCTCGAGTATGGGCGAGCGGGACTGGCGCAGTGCACGGACAAGGTTTCGAGTTCCGTCACGCATGGCCTCTTCGTAGCGCAGGCCATCGTAGAGACCCTTGGCGCGCTTGACCTGCAGAAGCATGGTGCGGACATTGCGTAAGAATATTGGATGGTTGCACAAACTGATTGTCAAAAGTTGCACTACGTGCCTGCTCTTCGACGGCCTCAAACGTCTCCTCTGCGTCTTCGCCGTCGCTGTTCGCCGGTTTTCGAGCAAGACGCGCAGCATGATGCGGTCTGTGGGACTTGCGCAGTGAATGGGGTTGGGCATTGAAATCTTCTGTCGCCCTTGCATCGCCGTCGCCACCTTTGGATGTACTGGTGATGGCGATCGGGAATGAGATGGAATGAGGGATCGTCTCAGCCTTAGCCGTGGCGTGCGCTACGACACTGCCATTGTCAGGATGAACACTCTCTGGAAATTCCTCTGGCATCGTACCGACTTGATGCGAAATGGAAGGCTCAACACGAGCATCCGTGCTGGGAATGCCAAATGGCGCCGCACCCGACGGCTGTGTGCAAGCACCGCCCCACAGATCGTGCATCTTTTCCGTGTTGCCCTCGTTATTGTGCTTGTCCACGCTCGCAATCACGGCTGCAAGCATTTCAACCGCCGTTTCAGCTTCCCGCAATTCTTCCGGCAATCCCTCCATTGTAGATGCACTCGCAACGACCTCTGAAGCGCTAGCGTACCGAGAGCCTCCCATTGGAATTTCAGGATCAGAAAACGGTGTTGAATGTAATGTAGAAGGAGCCGTCGACGCGGAAACGGTATTGTCAGTCTCGCTTAGTGAAGTAATCACTGCGGTGGTTACAATGTCCGCCGAGTCTGCCGCAGCACCAGGAGAGGGCGCACTCCCGAGTGCTGCTGCTGTCAGCTGGACGTTTGGGTCGTCCACGCCATCGATGCGCATCTGCGATAACTTCCGCAGGCGTGCCTCCCTACGCTGTGCATACAACTGTGATTGTGACAGAAGGTTGCTTAGTAATCCGTGCAATGAACTAGGCCAGAAACAAACATTTTTGAATTATAAATGCATGTACTATACCTTTTCCTCCTCCTCCTCTTGCAAACGGCGAAGCTCCCGCTGTCGCCGCTGCTCCTCGCGAACAATGCGAAGCTGGTCTTCCTTGGCACGGCGAGCATCCTCAGCCTCGCGGATGCGACGCTCAAGGCGTGTTAGCTCCATGACGGGTGCTGTCGCAACTCCGCCGTCCATGGCACCCTCACTGCTTGCCTGAATTCCAAGTTGCACGGGCGTGAGATATTCCGTGCAGACCAAGCAGGCACAGACCTTCAGGCCTTCCCTCTCCCGCACTGTACCCACCACTTAGGCTCCTCTGTGCCAGTGCACCGAATCCCAGACTGATTTGGTTCGTCTCAGCTCAACGTCAAACGTGCTTAGGGGTCAATATATTGTACCACACTTTTCTGTCGCATATTCAACGTCAATGACATCGCCCTTGCTGACCAGCAAAGGCCGTCCAGCGGCAATCCATTGAGTGCAAAGAGGCGTCTGGTGTCTGGAGTGGTGAGTGCATTGTTGCAGTGCCCGCAGCTGAAAGTGTGAATGAACTCCACAAGAGAGTGTGGACTGGCCAGTAGTGTCACTGCAACTAATCGGATGATTGGCCATGCGAAAACATTCAAAAATTTGAATTTTCAGTCGTTGTGCCAAAAATAGACAACATGACGTCACCCAAGCTCTGTTTTGTCAAAAATACACTTTAGTCAATTGAATCACTTGACATTAGGAACAAATAAGTCGCACATTTACGCTGTTAATCACTATTTGGTCTGCGAAAAGAGAGTGGGGCCTCAGGACATGGAAGGAAACTCAGAGACCTCGCCCTGCTCGGTGATTTGGCTGCCGTTTGCAACGTAAGCGACTTTGTATCGCATCCGGATGGCGTGCTGCACATCAAATTCAAAACGAGCCAAACAAAATTAAAGCTTCGTACATATTTTGTTGTTTTCAAAGAGAGAGAGAAAGGGCGGACGGCATAGAACCAACCTTCTCGGGATTTGCAATCTTGATGATCTGAGTGACGCTCGATCCAATAAAAAGGTCGGCTCCGGACGGGGGGAGCATCTGCAACTTCATAGTCTGCAATTGTCGAAATTGACGGGGAAATGTTTGAGCTGTACTCCACGAAATTAAACCACAAAAAAGAGGAAGCAATGCAATATTAACCTTAGGAACGGCTGCCTGGAACACAAAGTTTGACACTGGGACAGGAAGGCTCGACGTCGCAGTGATATTGATGGTGAGAATCGGGTTGCCGGGCTGATAGTCGTATGCGAACACGACGCGAACACCGCCTTTCTCAAAAGCAATTGTGCCTGATGGGCCACTTGCGACTGTGAGCGTGGCGTGAAAAGAATGAACGCAGGGAGGAGGCACAGGTTCAACAAAGGCTGGTGACACCAGTGCCCACGTGACAGGGCGACACATCACGTCGAGGCAGTGAAATGGACTCACCGGCGCCTCCAGACGAGGGCAAGAACATGTCAAGAAGAGACTGACCGGCAGGCGCGGCGGCTGTGTGGATATGCAATGGTAAGGGGGGCGCGAGGGGAGGGGAGGGGGATTAGCAGGATTCAGGTGCACTGTAAGCGCACTGTGGACTGCTTATTATTGCCAAATCAAACTACTCGGCTGACTCAGTACGAGTCGCAAAAAAGCAACGCACCAGGAGCGGTGGCGGCAACAGGAGCACCAAGAATATCGAGCAGATCGCCCGCACGCTGAGCTGGTTGATACGATGACGCAGGCGCGGGTGCGGATCCTCCCAGCAGATCCAAAATGTTGTTCTGCATTACGAAGAGACACACGTAAAGTATAGCGTACTCAATCAGGCGCCCATTCATAAGGATGCATGCAAACACAGCTCCGGCGCCTGGTTCTTCTAAATGCTCGACACCACGGTGGCATGATGTGTATCTACACTCAGGACTTTACATAGGGTGTTGGCGGAGAGTGTGAAGAAACCCACCGACGACGGCGCGGCGTGGCTTTGCACAGGTGCGGATGCTGTTCGGAAAGGTCGGAAAAACAAAGCAAGCAAGCGCAAGAAACCCGTAAATCCAATGCGATGGGCAGGCGCATCATTGACGCTCACAGAAAGGACTGTCGTATGTCATTCGGGAAACGGTTTCTCCTAACTAACTCGCATACCAACGACACAAGCAAATACCCATACACACCTTGCACCGGCGCCGCATCCGGAACCGGGGACGTGGCCGCCACGTCCTCATCCTCTCCAGAGTACTGCGACTGCGCCTTCTCAATCGGGGGCATCCGCTCCAAAAGCGCGCGGCGAATGGTGTCATTGCCGAAAAGGCTGCTGTACTCGACAGCACGCTGCTGCAGCTCAACGTCCACATCCACGCCATATCGCCCAAGCACCTGGCGAATGCGGCTGCAAAATCAATCCAAACCAGGTTCAACACAAGGCATGTCAGTTCCGCAGTTTGCATTCAATCACGTCATACTTGTCTATCACACACAAACGCGCACGTGCATGTAGTCCCGTTGAAACCCACTCGTTGCCGCCGTTGAAGCGCGTGCTGAGTTTGGCCAATGCATTGATGGCATACTCGCGAGTCGGGAGGGACGAGTGAGGGCTGGAGAGCACTGACTCAATTAGCGAGATGACCTCGCCCTCGGAGACCTGCGACAGTCGTCCATTAGTATAATTTGGAGAGAGCAAAAATGCAATTCACAGACCAGCGAGACACACCAATTGCATCTCTTAAATAATGATTAGCGGAACCCAACCCCCACCGTTATCGGTTCTTCCTCTTCCACTGCCCCTGCGAGAAGCAGGTCGCCATACTCGCCAATGCAGTACAGACCCACTTGAACAAGTGGTTGCTGCAATGAGACCAGCAAATTTGCAAAGGCATATTATGAGATACCAATACGATTAGAACAGAAAGTCAATCAGCTGCGATGGTTCTGGCGGCATGCCCTAGGATGTCTGATTTCGGTCAGTGTCGTAGGCGCCGCCCATGATCTCCACACGCACACACACACCTACACGCACACATAATATACAAAGGGTCCTCAAGTGCTTATGCTGGTGGAGGCAGAAGAGAGAGATGTAGGATTCAAGGGAAGTGCCCAGAGGCAATCCCATGGACTCGACAATCGACGAGAGAGAGGGATAGGTGGCATTCGAGCCCTTATTGGACGGCATCCAGACAAGTGGGGGAGAAGCACGACGCAGCACTCCAAAATTCCACCTAATCGACCCAATGGCCTATTGACCCAACAGCCTAACCAACAACAGACCTGAATGATATCCTCCTGCACGGCAAGGTAAAGCTTCTGGACAGTGTACGCGTGCAGCTCGGGAGTGTTCTGAATGAGGGAGATCAGGCTCGACACAACGTCGTCGCGCACATAGTTACCCGCATTGATGAGCACCTTGAGCACAGTGTCAATGTGCCACCGCTTGTTGGGCGAGAATCTGCAAATACACAATGCGCCACAACCAATCAGAACCACTTGTCATGAAACGGTCAGGGCAGATATATAGCGGCAACACAGCATGGCTGTACAAGTGCGAGAGGGCGGAGAGTCTGGCACATACCGCTCGGCCACACGGAAAATATTCGTCGTCATGTACTGCTTGAACTCTACGTCCGCCACCTCGATGAAATTGAGGAGCTCGCGCATGAGAGCCCGGATGTTGCTGCTGTTGACGAGTGCAAACAGCAGCTCAAGTGCGCGCTTGCGGATGGAGATGTCGGCGTCCTTCAGGCAGTCCACCACAGTGTTACGGTGGCGCTGAACAGCGTTCGAGTCCTCCGTGACAGTGTGCAGCAGGGTGCTGAGGGCAACATATCTGCGTGCAAGCATTTCGATTGCGAACAAGCGAAAAGTAGACACGATCAGTGATCCACTTCTTGACACCTCCCCAAAACTCGAGGAACATACATTCAACACAACCAGCCGCATCCACGTCAGACCAACCGAATGTTCTTGTCTTGGTTAACTAGGAAGCGGCCAAGGATGTTGACGGCAAGCACGCGCAGTCCTGACTCCGACTTGATGTGCATGATCGTCTGCACCGTCTCGTAAAGAATGGCATTGCCAACATTCTTGGACGTTTCCGTGTTCGTCGCAACCTATAACAGGTATAGACAACCGATGTCATGCTCATGACCAAGGGATCGACAGCAAACATAGTAAAGGGATGCGCCACCCACACCCATACTCATACCCCTTACTGTATACATTCAACTTCACGCGAGTCCGCATTGTGCAAATGCGCATTGTGCAAATGTATGTGCCACAGGTATATGCATTTCATCGAACATGAGCGCAAATCTGCATACCTGAGCAAGAATATCATTCATTGCATCGCTCGACTCGGGGTCGCTGTGGCCAAGAATGCGCATCAGACGCAGAATCTTGACCTGAAGGAAGGGATCAGTGATACCCGCGACATCATGTTCGGGGGCAAACCCACTCATCACGAGATTCTTCAAAATCCGCACAAGATTGGGCACGTTCTGTGGAATGAAAATTTGATATGATTGAGAGGGTGGGTGAGGTGGGCGGGTGAGAGAGACGAAGAACATGCCGCTTGCAACGGCAACGGAGTCTTCTGCTCGAATGACGAGAAAATCGGGCGGATAACGGACGCACCTTGCGAAAGTAGTCGAGTGCTTCGTGATTGTGCTTGCACATCTCAATCAGCAACGACACACCCGTCAGCAGAACAGCGTGGTTGCGCTCTCCGAGAAGCTGTCGCGTCGCATTCGCAAACGTCTCGAGCAGCTCGGGATCCTTCTTGAGAATGCGAAGTGCGCACAGTTGTGCCTGCGCACACGACATGGCACAGAGCACGGGCCACGGGTGTTAGTGTTGGTCAAGCAACGTGTCAATGTGCAAATAAACAACCATCTCGAAGAACTACAATAATAATGTCATCAAAAGGTCATTAACTTGGCCGGCGATGTCACAAAACAAAGGGATGCAGAGTGCAAGAAGGGCGCATACCTTCTTGCGGATGTAAGGATTAGAGCTGCGCAGAAGCTTCTCGACCTCCGATGCCAGGTCGCGTGCCATCTCAGACGACGCGATGCTGCCCAGGGTGCACAGAGCAAGGCCGACAATGTACTGGTTCTGGGAGCCCATGTCACTGTGAAGGCAAATATTTTGCATTACGGAAAATCAACGGTCAGCAAGACTCATAAATAAACATATACAGCACGGCAGCACAACCACAACAACAACATGCAACATATGCGAGTGGCAAATAAGGTGAGGCTTACTTCTTCAGCGAGTTGGTGACAAGTACGTGCACATCTGCGCGTTCATCGAGCAGCATGGAAACGCCGAGGTACCCGATGCGTTTGTCAATGAAACGGCTGGACGCCACAAGCTTAAGGCACTCGAGCTGTCCAAAGTGTGCGGGGTATCCCAGCATGTGAATGTAGAGCAGTTTTGCAACATTGCGGCAACGAGAGTCGTTCTCTTCTTCCTTGAAGGCGGTGCGGATGTGCGCACATTCGCGCGCAACAACCGCGCGCTCGTCGGCAGCAGTCCGCGTGGCGCGAATCTGGCGAATCAGCTCGCGGAGCTTCACGTCGGCAACCATCCTTGTGTTATTGTGAAGCGGGCGCTCTTACCAATTTCTTTCGTGCAAAACCTGAAAAATCAAAGAAAGTGGTACCCATCAACAACAAACCGACTTACTAACGCAAGGCACAACTAAGAAGGCACAAGAACACCACAATTTGAAGCTGCGACAGTCCAACACACCTCCAATTCACGTTATTACAGGCGTGGCGAGGATTGCACTCAAGTGCTGCGGTCCCATTTTCAAACCAACGGAAACATATGTTGCCGACAATTGTCTCGTTCAGCACTGCTGTGGTGTGGTGTGTGTGTGGGTATCCAGTGGGCGAACTCCCACCGGACCGTTGAATTGACTATCGATTCGTTTTGCGGTAATTTCACATCCGAAAATTCAATTTAGGACCCGACACACAAACTTTTGAAAAATTCAGTCTCCCACCCCCGCTGTATCACGTGAGATCATGTGATGAGGATGGGGGTTTTTTTTGTTCGGAAACTGTACATTCGGCACCAGCCGGGTTAAAGAACCCCAGTGCTGCACCTTTTTGGTTTGTTTTTGCCCACGCAACGCAAGGCACGCAGCAGAACCACTCGCGGCGGTCCTTTGACACGCAACAGCACACGCAACAAGCAATACGCAAAGCCAGACAACGCAACGCCTTGGTGTCGGCCGACTGACAATTGCGGGACGATCAGAAGCGCTCTGTCATGCGGCTTGCGACAGACCGAAGTTGGCCGTACACCTTTCCGGGCGGGCTTCCTGTGAAGAGGAGGGGTGGATTGCATATCCAGTCAGTATGGTGTCGATGAATGTAACTTTTGATGTCGTTTTTGTCCATAAGTCGTGTGCTTTTGTGCGGGTGCATTTTGTGTGTGTGGATGTGCGTTTGAATGCGTTGGCATTGAATGATGCAGGTACCAAACCCCACCAAGAATCAGGCTGACGAGTGCATCCCGCGCAATCTTGATGTTCTGAAACGATCCCAAAATGTGAATTTTCGTGTCCGCAAGAACGATTCGGGTCTTTGTCACATTTTCAATTGTGAATTTTGTTTTTCCACCCTTGCCGGCAACGCGACCAATGGCGCGCGATAAGTGGTCGCCATGGAGTGGCTTGACGTCAGTTATCTCAAAACTGTCGACATACAGATCGTCCAACCGCAAAAGGGCCATGGCATCCTGCGCGCGCGGAAAAGCTCGAGTTGAGGACGGCGAAGGCAAAGCGGTAATGACTATAAACGCACACAAATGATGTGAGTTCCTGCTATGCATCCAGATGAGTCACACACCTCCACGTCAAACCCCATCATGTACGCCTTGACAAAATCAAATGCTTTTTGCAGAGCGCCGCTCTCCTCTGTGTGCGGTGATGTCTGCAGAGAAAGAAAATCGACAGTTTGAAGTATCAATAAAAAAGTATTCCTTCGGGCCACGCATGCAAATATCATAATGTCCCGAATCACCGTGTGCCACCACTCACACACTCACCCGCAGTTCGACCTGCCGTGTCTTCAGGTTCATGCGCACCTGAAGTTTCATGTGCTGGACAATGGGTGTATAAATCTTCACCCAATCAGCCTTGAGTGGTGTGTAACGGTGAGGTGGAACAGGCACCTTGCGCTCCTCCGTTCGGCCGCCCTACAAGGCGGATTTGACAAACACAATGAGAGCATCAGTTGCATATCAAGTGGGCAGACCTACATCACCATCAGGTTGATATGAGCGCAACACACACCAGCACTTCCTGCGCAGTGAGAGGAGCAAATTGCGGCTTGTCAACAGGTCCTCCGTCCGCTTCCATTGCAGCCAGCCCCTGTGCGTGCAGTTGTCGCTGAGCACGAAGCACCTCGGCGGCCGCCTCAAGCTCGTCGGTCTCCACCATCACGCCATCCTCATCCATTCCCTCCATGGCGACGTTTGAAGTACTGGAAAAAACTTGCAATTTGACTATACAGGACATTGTAAGATCACTGATACATCTTTTGGACTACGCTACACAGTATCACAGTCGTCGCTGACTTTGGCAAAGTTTGCACGTGCACGTTGGTAATTGCTGCGTCATGAGCAAGTAGCGTCACTATATCGTCATTACATCACGTGACTTGATTTGGCGGCACGTGATAATGACGAGTATATTTCTCAGGATCATACTTCCTAATATGTATTCCTACTGACACGACTTCCAAATAAGGTCCATGGGAGTGTGTCCCGTCACTTGCACATATTTCCTAATGTGGATATGCGAAGGACCAATCCCGATTGTTTATCACGGACCTTCCCACGCAAACCGGCTGCGGTTTTACGCACGGACGCACAACCGATGATTGTCTTCACAAACACGACGGCCCCTCACGCCGCTCCACCGCCGATGCCGGCGGGTATAAAGAGTTTGTGGATGCAGTACCACATTCACAACAATCAGCGAGCCGACTAATCTGACCGCAGAGAAGATGGCGTCCATCTTCACAACCGCAGCTGGTGCCGCATGCATCATCGTTGCCATTGCTTGCATTGCCGCACCGTCGCACGCGCACAGCTATGTAAGCGTACCAGTGACACGTTCCAACCAAGCTTCAACTTGGCGAGGAGAGCTCGTTGGACCCTGTGACAAGGCGTGAGTATCTTCGGCACCATCTGCAATTCGTCAGCGCATATATTCCGTCGAATCTAATCTGACAGTCTCTCATTGCTCTCTCAGCTACGACGCCAACGCTCCTCGAGTGACAGTCAAGCGAGGGGACGTCATCACGATTCAATGGCCGCGGAACAACCATCCGGGTATGGCGGCTGTTGTTAGTGCTTGAATTTTGAGCGGTCTGCTTCATGCTCGTCCACTGACACATAAATGCACAATTGCAACAATGTAGGCGGAGTGATTCGTGTGGCATGGTCGCCCGCTACATCAAGCAACGACCCCGCCAGCTTTGATGCTGGCGTGACGAAGTATTCTTGCCATGAGTTTCCATGCACTGCGCAGACACAGTGCGACAACGTTATCTCCCCCGGCTGTACCCCCTGCCAGGTCACCGCATCAGTTCCTGCGTTTGCCGCAGACGGTGTCTGGACTGTGCAGTGGTGAGTATTCACATATGCGGCACCTGCTGTTCTCGTGTCCGGTTTGACTGGTTATTAACTGTTGCTGTTTTGAATTGCAGGGTGTGGTACGGCGGTGGCTTCGGTCTGAGTCCGTACTACTCATGCATCGACTACACTGTATCTGGAGGCCCGACCGTGGTCAATACTCGCCCGCAGCCTGTGTTTGTTGGAGGCGATGCCACGTTTGCCCAGACGTGCTGGCTGTGCGCGACATGCGACACAAAGTTCCGTTCCGGACCAACCCTTTCGGAGCTTGCTTCTGGCTACCGCCCCGGCCCGCCCCAGTCTGCGTCCGCCGCCCCCGCACCCGCAACGTCCAAGCCCAACGGGCCCGCGTCGGCATCGGCTGCGCCCCCCCCCGCTGCGTCTTCGGTTGCTCCCCCGCCCCCCAAGCCCGATGATCCTAAGCCCCCGCTGCCGAGCGATGACATTTGCAAGGCAGCAGTGAACGGCATTGCGTGTTTTCCGGGAGATTGCTGCAACCAATACGTTAATTGCCTCGACGGCAAAGCTCACCCTCCCCAGCCCGTGGCGCCAGGAACGCTGTGCAAGCAGGGTGTCTTGGTGCACACATATGACTGCCCAAATACATGCCAGGCGCCAAGTTACAGCCTCCCCACTGCTGCCATTGTCGGTAAGCCTGCGACTGGAGCCATTATCTACGACGTGAATAACGCTGCCGCAACCCTTACGGTGAGGGTGGCATTCGTCTTGAGTGTGTTTTTAAAAATTAAATTGGTGTCGTGCATTACACACAATTTGTGATGGTTAAGAGGGCCCTCACAACCAAGACTGACATTTTGAACTCCCACTTTGCGCATTTGTTTTCGGGGTGCAGGTCCTGGCAACCGGCAACGCAACCCAAATTAAGTGGGCGTTCCTTTCTGCTGACGGCCGCACGCCCCTTACGATCGGACCCGCCGTCGATGGCACGTCTCTCTCTGTCGCCCGCACCACTGCTGGTGAAGGAACCATCCGCGTGACGGTCACAGACTCGCGCGGCGCGACGGCCTCGGACTCTGTTGTTGTGCGCGTCGTTGCCGCCGCTCCTGATAAGCCGCCCGTTGCCAACGCTGGCGCTCGCCAGGACATTGTTCTTCCGATCAACTCTGTGACGCTGGACGCATCGGGCAGCTCGGACGACAAGGGTGCTGTAACATACTCTTGGTCGCGCGTCAGTGGCCCGAACACTCCCTCGATTGTGTCGCCCTCCATTGCATCGACGAGCGTTACCTCGCTTGTTGCGGGAACATATGTCTTCCGCGTCGTTGTTAAGGACTCTGCAAACCAGGTTGACCAGGCAGACGTTACTGTGACGGTGGATCTCAATGAGTGCATTGACGGAAACAACGGCGGATGCTCAATTCGCGCGACCTGCATCAACTCGTTTGGCAGCCGCCTGTGCACGTGCATGGTTGGATACAAGGGCGATGGAATCAACTGCCAGGTTTGTACGCATTTCTCTGGTGTGCGTTGTTTGTTTTCCTGCTCCTGTGGCTGTGGTGGTTTCTAACATGTGCCCACTATGTGTTGCAATCCAGCCGGATTCCACGAGCGGAGGGTCGACAACACCTGACAATGGACAGCCGAGCAGCAAGCCCTGCACCGGCAAGGACCAGGAGACGCTATGCTGGCCGCGTAACTGCGCCCCCCAATACTACACGTGCACGCGTGGCGTGGCCAGCGAGAGCGTTCAGACGCAAGCTGGCTATGTGTGCTACGGAGGGAACCTGGTGAAGAAGAACGATTCTGCCGAGTGCAAGGACGCGCTTCCCGACGGCACGATGACCAATCACACGGAAGACAAGCCCAAGCCAGTGTGTGGCGACGGCTTCTGCTTTGCCCTGTCGGAGACGTGCTCTTCATGCCCCGCAGACTGTGGCGTGTGTCCCCCTCGGGTGAGTGGGACTCTGTGTGTGTGTGTGTGTGTGTGTGTGTGTGTTCAGCGCATGCATCCATCCCCTGTTTCAGTGCGCCATCCTTTGTGTCAGTATCGCTGATGTAATTCCATATGTTTGTTTTGTGTTGGTGCAGTGCGGTGACGGCGTGTGCAGTGGCGCCGAGACTTGCAGCACGTGCCAGGCGGACTGTGGTTCTTGCACGCAGTCGGCAACGAAGCCTTACTTCAACATTGGGTGGGTTTTCCACTTGTGTTGTGCGTCCACATGCTGTCACGCTCTGATGCGCACTCTGGGTGCTGTCCCAAGCACAGTAAGGATGCAGTGCCCCTATTGGCAATCGGCGTGCACGCGTATCGGTACTCTTTTTAATTTCTCTGTTTTTGTCTCTGCATGCAGTTATTACACAAATTGGGCGCAATATCGGTCTGGCGGCGGCGGCATGTACAAGTTTTTCCCCGAGAACATTGACGCGACTCTCTTTACGCATCTGGCCTACGGCTTTGCGAAGGTCACTTCTGATCTTCAGGTGGGTGGGACTGTCGCTTGCGGAATGTTTGTGCTGTCTCTCTGTCGGCGCGTGCCTATTGTGGGTGATGATCGCTGGCTGATGTGCTCTTTTGCGGTGTACCATTTCCCATCCGGACTTCAGATTGTGCCGTTCGAGTGGAATGATATCATCGACTGGAATCCGGCGCAGGGCATGTACCGCCGCTTCCACGCCCACGTGCGCTCGAAGAACCCGTCCATTCGCACGCTCATTTCGCTTGGCGGGTGGAATTTCAACGCGGACAGCGCAACCAAAAGCATTTTCACAACAATGGCCGCAAGTGACGCCACCCGCCGCACATTTGCCAGGTCGGTTGTGTAGCTCTGTTCACTGCATGTTTGCGTTGCCTATACTGCATGGCAATATGAGTGGGTATGGCCTGAGCTGTACCGCATTCTTAAGCATTCCACCGTCGCTGTCAACATTTCATTTTCAGGAACTGCATTTCGTTTGCACGCACCAACGACTTTGATGGCGTGGACATTGACTGGGAGTATCCCGGCGATGTGAGCCAGGGGGGAAACGCCGTCGACAAGGTCAACTACGTCGAGATGCTCAAGGCCTTCCGCGACGAGATCAACAAGGAGACGCTCGCTGGTGGGTTGCAGCAGCCGGATGCATTTGTGTGATTGGTGCGTAGGCTGTGTTCAACATTGCCTTTTCCCATGTGGCACACACTGACCCACCCTTACTCTGTCATGTGTCAACAGCTGGCAAGCAGCGCCTGCTCCTGTCCATTGCCGTGGGCGCGGGCGAGAGCACCATCAACAACGGCTACAACGTTGCCGAAATTCATAAGGTTTGCTACTACTAATCGCTTCCCCATTCTTCGATTGCTTGATTGAATTGTGCGTGCGTCATTGGGCCCGACTAACCGCCCGTCTCGTTTTGCTTTCTCCTGCCATGTGCGCAGTCCGTTGATTGGGTGGGGCTCATGTCCTACGATCTGCACGGGTCTTGGGATCCCCAGACGGGCTCGCAGACTGCTCTCTTCGACCCCAAGTCGACGCTTAACATTGACTTTGCCGTAACAAAGTGGCTGTCGGGCGGAATGCCGCCTGCAAAGCTCGTCGTCGGTCTCGCCAGCTACGGGCGCAGCTGGGAGCTCTCCTCGCCCACTGTGGCCGGCATGGGTGCGCCCACGCGCGGTGCTGGGCGTGCCGGTCCGTACACGGCGGCCGCTGGCTTTCTCTCGTACTATGAGATTTTGGACATGATCAAGGCGGGCGCCGTCGTGACGTATGATGACACAAGCAAGTCGATGTATGCCAGTCTCAGCGGGCAGTGGGTGTCGTATGACAACGAAAAGACGCTCGGTCAGAAGGTGCGTTCCTCGTTCCTGTCTTTGTGTTTCGACGGTGCATGTCACGTGTGCTGTGCGGGATTGAATCGTCATGTAACACGTGCCCTTTGCTCCCTTTGCGTTTCGCTTCCAGGTGGACTACATCATTTCCCGGAAACTCGGCGGGTCCATGTTTTGGGCAATGGACCTCGACGACTTCCGCAATGCCTATCCCCTCATTGGCGCTGTTGCGCAGCGTCTCTACGTGAAGACGACGGCTCCGGTGAGTACTTCGTATGAGATCGGAACAGGGTGCAGTGGCAGTCCTGCGTAGTTTTGTTTTTGTGAATTTCGCCACTGAATTTGTTTTACTGTCCCTTCTTTGCGCAGCTTGCGGCCGTTGTGCGCCTGGACAATTCCGTGAGCACCAACCCCCAATCCCTCAACTTTGCGATTGCGGCAGCCCTTGCGACGCAGGCTAATGTGCCCGCGTCCTCTCTGCGTGTGCTTTCAACTGACACTCAGGCCGACGGTTCGCAAAAGGTGTGTGTTGTGTGAGTGCGATGGCAAAGGTGTGTGGGATGTGTCTTGTGCCATTGCTTACTGGTGGTGCATGCAATCAACGCGTCATTTCGCAGGTCGAGTACGTCATTGTCGAATCGTACGAAAAGCCCTCGGCGCAGATTGGCCAGCAGATGGCCGCCACGTGCGGCAGCACAGGCAGTGACGGCGTCGTCGTTACTCAGAATGACGGTGGGTTCTGCTGCTTTGGTCTTGCTGTGTGTCCAGATGCTTGAATGGTCTCGTTGGGCATCGTCTGACACCCCTCTCCCCTCCCTGCTCGCAGTTTGCTCTGTGTATGGAAGCAAGTCGTCTGGGCTTCCCGGGTGGGGCATTGCGCTGATTGTGGTCGGCTGCGTCGCCGTGGCAGCGGGCGTTATTGTAGGCGCCGTCGTCTTGTCTCGCAAGTCGCAGGGGTCACGCATGCGCGCCGACAGCTTTGGCGGTAACAAGCGACGTGTTGAGGGATCGCAGGCCGAACTCAACATCCTGCACCCGTAACGCACGTGACCGCCGCCCTCATCGGGTCTCTCCTTCTCTCTCACTTTGCACTGTCATATACACTGAATTTTTGCCCTGTTGTTGGGCTAATGAAGCATAAAACCGTTTTTTAAAGGATCCTTTGTTTATTTAAACAGCCATTATTATTTGTTGGGATTCACGTACTAGGGTTATGCGTAGGCTTATGGTAATAAGGGTTAGGCTCTGATGAAAAAACTGAAGGTGAACAATTGTTTCGGATAGTCTGATTCGTGAAACACTCGAGTTGCGGACAAACCAACAACTAGTCGCCCTTCGATGAAGCACTGAGGACAAACGGCTGCTGGCGTTGTGGCAGCAATTGCAATACGCCGCGCACGTGCTTGCTTGCGTTTCCACAGATCGTTCATGGACCCCGAGTATGTCTCTGCGGGCTGCAACCGCGTGCCTGGCTGCGCCGCGTGGTGTGCGTTGCCATCCCTCGTAGCATATGGCGCGTGCCAGTCGGTGGTCATCTTTGATCCTGCAGAGGATTGCGAAGACGGTGCATCGCGTGTCGTGCGCACGTTGCATGGTCATGGCGGACGCGTAAACTGCGTGCGGTGGGCGGAAACCGACAATAGGGTGGGTGGGTTTGATTCCGTTGCGATAGGTCGGGAGGTTTGACTCCGTTGCAATAGGGCGGGTGGTTTGATTCAGCTGGGCATGCGCTCGTGGCTGTGTCGGTTGGGCATGCTCGGCTGGCACAAGGGCGTGTATTGACTGGCCTTGCACCGCGGCGTACAACTACTTTGCGTTTCGCTCTGCGTTGTGTGTTATTGCAGGTTGAGCTTCTCTCTGGCGCCGCGGACGGCAGCGTCCTATGCTGGTCGTCCGCCCGAGCGTCCCCCGAGGCGCTTTCGCAGTCTGCAGCGCTGAAGGGCCATACTGCCTCTGTCACCGCAATCGACGTTGTGTTCCACTTTGGGCGGCACATCGCCGTCACGTGCGCTGCGGACGAGACAGTGCGTGTGTGGGAGCGCATCCTGGGATGTGATGAGTGGGTGTGTGTGCAGACTATTGGGCGCGAGCTAGGGCTGTCGGGCTTTCAGCATTGTGCAGCCTTGTCGTGTCTTCCTCATGGTGATGGTGATGGTGCAGGCAAATACACACTCACAGACGGCGTCAGCTCAGCCACGGAGCGCCCGAGCAGCGCAGCTCCATTGCTGCTTGTCTTGGGCGGCACGGATTGCACAGCTCACGTGCTCGTCAGGGCAGTGGCGTCGCTGCCATTTTCACGTGCCCTGGTGCTGCGGGGCCACGAGAATTGGATCCGGGGTGTGTCTGTGGCACACACGGCCCCAAGTGACGGCACAGGCCGGCGCGGGCGTGGCGATGCGCTCATTGCGACGGCCGCCCAGGACCACTATGTCCGCCTGTGGCGCGTGGAGGTGCTTACGGGAGATGCGGGACGCGCGGCACTGTCGCGTGACGCTGCGGTTGGTGCTGATGATCTCAGCAGCAGAACGCACGTCGCTGCTGTAGGCGGCGCGGCTGATGGGGCTGTGCTGCGTGTGTCCCTCGAGTCGGTCATCAGCGGCCACGACGACTGGGTGTACAGCGTCTGCTGGCACCCACCTGTGCCCGCGCAGCCTGCAGACGGGGCGCACGGTGCGCAGAGTGCATTTGTGCAGCCCCTCGCGCTGCTTTCCGCGTCCATGGACAAGTCCGTCATGATATGGCGCCCTGATCCGCGCTCCGGCGTGTGGATCAACAGAGTGAGTGTTAATGCGTCTCACGTTTGGATATGTCGACTCGTGAAAATTTTTCATAGATGGTTTTTTCTCTTGGAGAGTCGCATCTGCCAATGAGGCGATTTGCCTGCTCCCCCTATCCGACAGGTGTGCTTGGGGCATCCATGTCTCATGTGATTGAATTTGTACTTTACTGCAGGCGCGCATGGGCGAGCTTGGCGGTCGGACGCTGGGACTGTATGGCGCCACTTTCGGCCCTGGCGGCCGACACGTGATTGCCCACGGGTACCAGGGCGCATTCCACTTCTGGTCCGACTCAGCCTCTGTATTGTCCGCGGATTCCTCGGATGTGCGACGCACATCTGGCGCTCGCGACCGTGCGTGGGCGGCCACTTTATGCCGGTGACGGATGTTGACTGGGGCGTTGGTGGCGGGCGCTGTGTGCTGTCCGTGTCCGCCGACCAAACGGCGCGCGTGTTTGCCCGTCATGCACACGGCGACGGTAGGGAGCTGTGGCACGAAATGGCACGGCCGCAGATCCACGGGTTTGATCTCAAGTGCGCGCGCTTCCTCGGCAAGAAGACACCCCGGATGGCAAGCGGCGCCGAGGAGAAGGTCATGCGCGTGTTTGATGCTCCATCACTCTTTGTTGCGGCCATGGGCGCCCTCGGGGTTCCCTGCGACGCCGACCAACCCCACCGCGCACTCGGCGCAAGCGTCCCTGCGCTTGGGCTGTCCAACAAGGCCGTCTTTTCTGGCCAAGGGACGGGCGATGTCGGCAGCGTTAGTGGCAGTGGCAATGACGGGGGTGGCGAGAACGACGAAGACGATCCGTTTGCGCGCGAGAACCCGCCGGCATTCCAGGCCGACGCTGTGCTGTCTCCCGGTGACGTACCCCTCGAGGGCCATCTCATGCAGAACACGCTGTGGCCAGAAACTGCAAAGCTCTACGCGCACGGTAACGAGCTTGCCTGCATGGCGGCAAATTCCGACGGTACGCTCGTGTACAGCGGGTGTGCTGCAAACAGGCCTGATCTTGCAACGCTGCGTGGGTGGCGGGTGGACGGTGCTGGGAGTGCTCACAAGGACAATGCGGCGGACGGTGCGGCGGTTTGGGTCGACGCAGATCCGCTGCCGGCACACCAGCTCACGGTCACGTGCATTGCATTTTCGCACGACGACGGTTGGATTGCGGCCGTTTCACGAGACCGAATGTGGACCCTCTTTCGCCGCGATCCAACTGAGGGTGGTGGGTGTTGCGCCACATGCGGATGTGAAGCTTCTTTTTGTCATTGTATGTTGTGTGGTGTTTGCGAGCAAGTCCTATCCGCCTCCGCTGAGTGCGATTGTTGTTCTTTTTTTTTCATTCTGTCAACAACATCTGCTGTTCTTGATTCCGTGTAAGGCATATTGAACGTGCTAATAATGGTTGGCTGGCGGCGTTTTGTGGCTATGGACAGGCGCGCCTCGGTACTTGTTCCATTCGAAGCGCGAATGTCACGAGCGCATCGTGTGGGCTGTGTCGTGGTCTCACGACGACAAGTTCTTTGCAACTGCCTCCCGAGACAAAACGGTGTGTGAATTTGCAAGAAATGAAAGTTTCATCATAGTTCTCAAGGCGTGCCCCTATCGACCGCTGTGAATGCTTCTCTGGAGCTGACCACGCCTTCTCTTCGTGTTTACGGCGTTCTCGCCTGGGCAGATCAAAGTGTGGGCGGCAACTCAGACCGGCGAGTGGGCGCTGGCTCACACGTTTCCCAAGCAGAGCGACAGCGTAACGGCTGTCGATTGGGCTCCCGCTCTGGCGAACGGAAGGTCGGCTGCGCTGTTGTTGTTGTTATTGTTGTTGTTGCTGCTATGTTGTTGTTATTGTTGTTGTTGCAATAATTTTTGCCCTGTGTGTGTTGGGGGGGGGGGGCTCCTCTGTGTCCTGGGCATCCCACAGAAGTATGGTGCTCACACGTGCTCACGTGCTCATTGTGCATGTGCCAGATACCTTCTTGCGGCCGGATTTGAGAATGGCGCTGTGCGTGTCTTTGCGTGCCCCGTGGAGGACGTCACCAAGTGGCAAAATCACGCAAGCACGGATGAGTTGTGGGTTCATTGGCTGCGCTTACAATTGCATGCATGCAACTGTGTACCTGTTGTGCTTCAATGTCACGGGCGATTGTGGTTCTCGTGGCCAGTCATCTGCACAAGATGAGGGTATGCGGCGCTGCGTGCCTTGCATGTTTCCGATGATGGATGCATTGGTGTGCCCTGCCCCATCTCTCTCATGAATGCCCTGCCTTGATGTCGTGCTTGTTTGCGGCACACTCATGCAGCACATCCCACGGACTGACTGTGAACAGAGTGGTTTGGCAACCGGCATCGGCAAACGAAGTCCCGGGGGCAGGTATCCGCAGACTTGCTTCCTGTGGCGACGATCATTGCGTCCGCGTGTATGCCGTCTCTGTTGGGGCAGAGTGAAGGCTCCAATTTCTATGTCAATGTACCTCATACAACGGTATGCGTCCATGTTTTGCAAAGGCAAGCGCAGAGGGAGAGATGCACACTACTGAAAACGCGGTCCGGGGACGCCCCCATTGGTCCGTTTCATTGACAGGCGCAGCAATCAAAGCACCGACCACCCGGTCGTATCATACACACACCATAGCCCACGCACCCCTCCCCCACCCGGATGCGCCAGGTTAACCCCGCCCCACTGATGTTGGGCGCAGGCATATACGCAGCAACGCACACACAAATGCTGCATCCACGCTGACAGACGCAGACTCAAACTCAGATCACAAAAAAAAAACACAGGCACGGCCCGCGCACAAAAAAATTGGCAACCGTGCACGACAGTGCCACACAACAACAAGGGCCGCACTGGCCTGCAACTGACAAAACTCCACGCAAGAGACACAAGATTCGTAAAACGGTCGATACAAGAGACAACGGAACAAATGAGTAAGGGCGGGCTGGCCGCTATGCTGCAACGCCCAGCAGACCAAAGGCACGCACACGGCAAAAATTACGTCGATGCAATGGCATCAGACACAGCGCCCTGCTTTGCACCGTCTCGGTGTTGCATCCGCTCCCATTCGCACTGCTGTCAGATGGACGCCTAATGGGCGGCGGCAGCAGGCGCAGAGTAGCTCTCAATCAGGCGCTCCAGGCTGAAGGCGGGATCCTCAGGGTTGGTGATCACTGCAAACCAACATTGAAGTGGACGCGCAAGAAGGGACCAGACACAAAACAGACACAAAACACACGGATAATAATTAACACGGAGCCACGCATGGTCAACCACCGACAAAAGTCGGCCAACCCACACAGACACAGACCAGCCACGAGCGTTGGTTTGCAGATACAAGCGTGAACTTCTGAACCAGGAATTTCATAATCCTGCAGTCCCACACAGTGCATGGGCGGCCATGGCGACATCATGATGCAGGGCCACAGGCAAGCACACGCAACACGAAAGGACAGGCGGCGCCCACCTCCCCCAGCAGCAGCACGCGCGGCCGCGGCAATGCGGCGGAGCTCATCGATCTCCTCCTTCTCGCGGCGCTTGTGCTCCACATGTGCGAGGTGGGCGCGCTCCTCGGCAGCAACGGCGCGGTAGTGCGACGAGCCATAGAGCAGACCGAGGCCGAGCGCCGCCCACCGCGAAAACTGAGACAACAGCAGGCAACAAACTACAGTGAGCATGGTGCAGCACGCAGGCAAGCCAACAGAAACATGGTGGACACTGTGGCCACCAACATGTCATGAAGACTAAAAACAAAAAAGGGGGACGAGAAACAAAAACAGCCGAGGCCCTAATACAAATCAAGATTATTTCACTAGTCGTCACCAGAACAAAAATCCACCAATATATAAAAAGTCCGTAAATCGGCATTGCACTGGCGCAACACACGCATGAATATCACGACGTGATTCGCAAAGAGCAACGTCATATAATAGCCACGATGATGTTGATGTGGCGCATGACAGAAGAGGCCCCGACTTGAGAAACAACACGCATACACACACACCAAAATTGACACATACACACACACACCGCAAATCGAAAAAACCCACCCTAATAAGAGCAGAAGGGCCCGACATTTTCTATCTCTCTCAATAGCTACAGAATGGACAATGATAGAGGAAATGGTCTACATTTCGAGTCCCACTTGTACAAAAGGAGATGCAACAGACGGCGCAAAGGCAAGTGGCCGTGTCAACTCACTCACTCTGGGCGTGGGCGAGAGCGGGAGTTTACTCCGGATCACTCTGAAATATTCCGTGTCCTCACGTCCGGGGTGGCGCTGTGGTGATGACGCAGCATCCGGGGCGGGGACTGGCGGGGAAGGAAGCTTCCCGACTTAGGGATTGCACAGTCTCGGTGATGAAGGACAGCTTGTGTATTGTGTAAAGAACGGGATTCACATCTGGCCAAATCACATTAGGACCTTGTATTTGAAGTTGGCGCATTGTCTCACCACCATCACAACTGAAGATGGCTGCCGTCGCCAACGATTACCGTGCGGGCCCTGTGCAGCACCACTGGAGCCCATATGCATCTAACGGAGGGTATGTGTCTATTGGCATGCGTGGACATTCGGTCCTTTTTTCCTCTGTTGTCGCGAGATTTTTAGGCTGACATGCATTGTGTATGTGTGCACGCGCTTCATCGCAGGACCATCCTGGGCATTGCCGGCCCTGACTTTGCCGTGCTTGCGTCCGACACCCGCCTCAGCGAGGGCTTTGAGATCATGTCACGCGATACCCCAAAGGCATTCAAGCTGTGGGTGCATGCGAGCTGTAAAAATGCCGATTCATTCCATCACTGTTTATGTGCCGATGTGTGTTTTTTTCGACACGGATCAGTGTACTCCGACGCTGAATTGGTTGCGTGGCTGTGTTGCTGACATTGATGCATTGCGTGTGTGTGTCCGCGTCCTGTAACAGGAGCAACAAGACCGTCCTTGGCTGCTGCGGATTTCACGGAGACGTCATCACACTAACGAAAGTCCTTGCCATGAGGCTGCAGGTACGGTTCATCTCAACCGGACTACTCTGTGCAGTGTGCTGCTGATTGGCATCACGACGTATAATCTTACCTTAAATTGATACTGATCTGACGTCTCACTTTGTGCTCACTTTGTGTGTGTGTGTGTGTGATATGCTGCTGTTGTCCGTTTCGCGCGCAGAACTATGAGCATGCCCATGACAAGACAATGAGCACGACAGCCATTGCTCAGATGCTCTCAAACACGCTCTATTACAAGCGCTTCTTCCCTTACTATACATATAACATTCTCGCCGGCGTTGACGAAGAGGGTATGCATATTCTTGTGTTTTGGTGGCGATTGTGGCGATATCCAATGTCATTGCCGAGCAATATCACTGCTGTGCCTTCGGGTTGGCGATAGCTTTTGTGCTCACCGGTTGTCATTTGGGTACTTATGTTTGTTTTGTTCATGTTTTGCTGTTTGCGCGTTCCCATCACGTGTTGGCAGGGCGGGGCGCCGTATACTCTTACGACCCCGTCGGCAGCCACGAGCGAGAGACATATCGCGCGGGTGGCTCTGCCGCCGCCCTCCTCCAACCCCTTCTCGACAATCAGGTGTGTGGGTGGTGCACGTGTGCGCAACGTGTGTGGTCGGCGAATATATGTGGATGAACAGTGGAGGTCATGCTTGCCCATCGTTGGCTGTCTCTGCCTCCATTTGTACTTTCAGTTGCTCATACTGCCCGTCTTTACTCTCCTCTTACTCCCATACTGTGCTTTATACTGTTGCTGCTGGGCTGCGTTCAGCTCGGCTACAAGAACCAGGTCAATGTTGCTAAGGAGCCTCTCTCAGTCGACCGGGCGGTGCGTCTTGCGCGCGACGTATTTGTCGCTGCTGCGGAGCGCGACATCTACACTGGTGACGGCGTAGAAATTCAGGTGGTGACTAAGGATGGTGTGCAAGTCCACCGCTTCCCCCTTCGCAGGGACTGAACCGCGCGTGCGTTGCCTCTCATAGTATGTGTGTGTGCGTGTGTGGGTTGGGGGTTGCGTTGCAAAATGTATCATAGCATCCTGTTTGCCTGCTCTGATATGTTACATTGGTCGGCCTCTATTTAGAGTCACGTGGTTGGAGATATGATCACCAGCTCACTACACTGCGGCTCCGTCGGCTGCCGGCGAGGACGACTCCTTGCCCTGGCGCAGGACATCGAGCGTCGACTGGGCATCGGCCTCTGTGATCTCCATGAAACTGCCGACAATGCACAGGGGCAGCTCATACACGTCGCGCTTGACCGTGAGGGCGGCCTTGACTGTGAATGGCGCCCCGTTCTTCCGGCGGAAGCGCATTGTTGAAATGATTGTGCGATTGGCCATGCCGTACAGCAGCGGAATCGACAGACGCATCACGAAGTCGTGGAGCGACAGTGGGTCCAGCATCTGTGGTGGATGGGGATGCATGCACACACATGGGCTCACAATTTAGAGTGTAGTCCGTATGGATTGGCGGCCGCAGAACTAGTATGCAACAGCACTGAGCCGCAATCGAATGAGAGAGCATGCATGCACACATCACGCGCCGTGCGCACACCTTGTAGATGTTGTTGCCAACCAGCTCGTCGGCGGTCTGGCCAAGGAGCTCAGCAAAGGTGTCGTTAATGAGCTCCACGTGGCCCGTCCGCCGCCACAGGCATGACGGAACCCCAATGTCATCGAAATACTTCTTGTAAAACTGGACATGAAGGATGTCAAATGCAAGCAGAAACGGCACGCCGTTGGTGTGCAAATCGGCAACATGCAAAAACGGGCACTACCAGTGAAATCGCACACGGACAGAAGCAGTTCATCTGAGGCTCACAAAATGATTTCGAGAAAGAGAAGTGCAAAAATATGTGTCGGCAAATTGCTGCAGTGCTATCATCGCCACATTTGTGATCGTGGAAACCCACCAGGACTTTGCGCTCAAACATTTCCTCGATGAAGACAAGGTCCTTGTACTCGAGATTGAACAGAGTCTCGAGAATTTGCTTGCGCACTGGCATGAGTATGTCGCGCAGATGCATCAGTTGATCAACAGTGAGGCTGCAACGAGGGACAAACAGAGTGCTACCGTCAGTCCTCGATACACATTAGACACGCTCAACACTGCCCATCGACCCAATCACACAGAAGGAAGGCCTCAGCAACAGAAAGTATGCGGACAGGCGAAGAAGTGTCACTATTCCACGTGAACACGGCACGGCGCCTGTGACACCAGAGCTCAGTCGGCGACTGATCCATGTCATTACCATGCGGCAAAGTAGGCACGGATGTCCATAAAGCTTGCCACGTAGTCGAATATTCTTGGCCCAACACCGCGTCGGCGCGCCATATTGCCAATGGTACCGGGTTCGATCTGTGCCGCATACGACGCTGCGTCTCCCGGGAGTGCAACGTCGCCACGAGAAAGAAGGACGCCCGCAGGGAAGCCACCCCCCGACGGCCCCCCCGCCGCAGCACCCCCCGCCGCAGCCATCCCGTTCGCCAGTCCAAACAGACCAAGGTCCATGAACTCAGGGAATTTGGAGAGCTCTCCCAGCCACGTCGCATTTTCCTCGTCGCCCGCAGAAGGCACGACCCCCGACGCCCTCGCGCACGCCGCGGCGGCCTCAAGGAGTGCGGCAGCGCCCGCGGCTGCAGCGTGAGTGCCGTGATCTCCAGTTAGTAATGTACATAACCGAATCAGTACTTGGTGACAATGGATTTGCAGTACCAAATATGCGTACAAGATGCCGACTTCGCACCTCCAGCACCAGCCTCCCATTGGATGAATGGCACTTCCGCCTCAGGCGTCGCCGAGGACGCGTCCGGGGCGGCATCGTCGCGGCAGAGATGAGAAATGTTGCGCTTGACACACCTCGAGCACGGTCGCACTGCGTTTCAAAAGTCAACGATTTCTTTTTCTCATCAGTATTTGAAGGCAACGCACAACGGACCCACACACAGAATAGCAGTGTACTCACGGGAGTCGCACATAAGATGCGATCTCTGGCAGTGGAGGCACGCCTTTCCAACGCGGCGGCGCTTGCTTGCCCGCGACTGCGACTGCGACTGCTCCTCGGGCGGGTCCATCCCGCCGTGACCGCCAGAGGACATCGCTATGGTGGGGTGGTGGTGCGGTAGTCTTCGATGGCAGGGGAGGCGCACAATGCCAACCGACACAAAGTTACAAGGGTACCAATGTCCACCTGAAGTGTCTCAATAACAGTGCCGGTTTGCAATAATCTTTTATGTTTGTGTTTTATCCCGGGAACTGACAGCCGCCCCCTTTTGACGGGAATAAAAATCGGAAAGCCAAATTTGCAAGTTAGGCTGGCATTGTTTTCTGTGCGAGATTTCGCTTAATTAAATAACCGAGAATGCGGCAAGCGCTTTGTTTATGGTTTTTCTGTCAGCCACCCTCACTGGACGCTCATAGTCAGACAGAGTCGGCCTGCTGAGACAGATGCGTCACCCTTGGCAAGGAACCAACATCATCCTTGCAGGGAGGAGAGGCGATAAGAAAGCACATCCACTGTATTTGCATGTCAGTGTGTGAAAGTGAAGCGTGGAACATATTGTGATACCTCTTCGCATTCACGCACCATTCACGCGCACGCGTTTGCCACCAAACCGACTTCCTGCAATACAGTGCGCACGGCGCAAACGTCAGGAAAATGAACAACAAGGCCGGCGAAGGGCTCACGGACTTCGTGATGCTCAATGATGTCACGGAGGAGTCCTTCATGAAGAATTTGAAGGAGCGCTTTGAGGCGGGGCACATTTACACGTACATTGGTGGGTGCGACTGTGCTGACTGACTAACCGGCCGTCGTGGATCGGCATTGGCTCTTTGAATGGGCACAACTGACACATCCACTTGACGCGCTTGTTCCCCACCACTTAATAATTATGATGGTATATCGCGTGCAGGTGAGCAAGTCGTGAGCGTCAATCCCTTTCGCAAGGTGGACATTTACACTCCCAAGATCATGGAGAGCTACAAGCGCATGTACATGTATGAGGTCCCCCCGCACATATATGCGCTTGCCGACGACACGTACCGCGCGCTCATGCAGACCAAGGACAACCAGTGCGTGATTATCACTGGCGAGTCTGGCGCCGGAAAGGTGAGTGGATGTGCGCAGTGACCTAATTATGCCCAATTTACGCTCTTGTTTAGGCAATGCTTCCATGGATGAACCAGTGACGCTAATGGCAGCCCCCTGTGTCTTTGGAATGTGCTCTGCATTTTGTATGCAGACCGAGGCGTCGAAAATCTTCATGCAGTACATTGCGAAGGTGAGCGCGAACCGTGGCGAGGGTGACAACGTTAAGGGCAAGCTCCTCGATTCGAATCCGGTGCTCGAGGCATTTGGAAACTCAAAGACACTCCGCAACGACAACTCGTCGCGCTTCGGAAAGTGGGTTTTTGTGCGGCTGCAGTCTCATTGCGACCCCTGTTACAGTGTATGGGCGCCTCTGGACTTGGTGCATGTGTACTCAACCACCCCTCCGCGCACAGGTACATGGAGATCAACTTCGACGGCGCGGGCGCTCCGGTTGGAGGCAAGGTGTCGCAGTATCTTCTCGAGAAATCGCGTGTTGTGACGCGTGCGGAGGGCGAGCGCAGCTTCCACGTCTTCTACCAATTGCTGAGCCAGAAGGACAAGCTGTCGTCGCTGGGCCTGCAGGCAGACCCAAGCAAATACGCCTACCTCGCATCCTCGAAGTGCAACACAGTCGATTCCATCAATGACTCGGAGGACTTCAAGGAGGTGTGTGCGCGTGGATATGCGCGCGCATGTGTGTGTGTGTGCGTGTCTGTGTGTGCCTGCGTACATTTGCGTGTGTGCGTGGGTAGTTTCGCGTAATAGGGATCTCGTCGAGTGGCTCGCATGGTTCGCAATTTGACTTGGGTTGCCCGTGGGAGTGACCGATTTTTCGCCTTTTCTGATTGCGCTTGCAGGTCACCAAGGCCATGAAGTCGCTCGGGTGGTCGGACCTTGAGACGCAGAGTGTGTGGCGCGTTCTTGCAGCTGTTCTCCTCGTTGGCAATGTCGACTTTGTGAAGGATGCGTCGAAGCAGGTGCGCAGGTTGATCCGCACACGCATTTGCACTTCTCGTGTGTACTTGGTGCTTCTGAGAACCATCTCGCGTATTCACTTACGCGCACCGCATAAACACGACACACACACACACACACACACTCACATCACTTCCTTGTAAATATTAATTTGCGCTCTCTCTCATATACACACTTACTCAGAACGTCGATGCCGTCAATGTGTCCACCAAAGACATTGTTAAGTCGATCGCTGATCTTCTCGAGTGTGATTCGCGCGCCCTTGAGAATGCGCTTGTGACACGCAGCATCAGCACTGGTGCGGGCAAGTCGCACGAGGGCAACATCAACGTCTTTCTGGACAAGACACAGGCAATCTTCACACGTGACTCGCTTGCGAAGGTACGATTGGGGAAAGGTTTAGTGTCGCCTTAGTGTGTGGTCTGCCTCCTCTAGATGATTGTGTTGGTAAAGAGGAAATCAGCAAGGCAGGCCAGTCGCGTGTGTTGGGCCAGTCCCGTGTGGTGGGCCAGTCGCGTCGGGTGAGCATTGCGTGTCGCCTCGGTTTCTCACACTCGCATCTTGCATCACGCCTGGCATGTGTGCGCTCGTTATCTTGCCGGCACAGAGCCTCTACGACCAGCTCTTCACGTGGGTCGTGGGCAAGATCAACGAGAAGATTGTCGTCAGCGGCCGCGCTGAGCTCGTCATCGGCGTCCTCGACATTTACGGCTTTGAAATATTCGAGCATAATTCGTTTGAGCAGTTTTGCATCAACTTCTGCAACGAGAAGCTGCAGCAACTGTTCATCAAGCTTGTCCTCAAGCAAGAGCAGGAGGAGGTGCGAGCGCCCCTTTCTTTTTGCTTGCCTCTAACGCGCGATCACGTGCGCTTTGTTGCAAGTGTCTGTTGGGGTGGCATCTGTGTGGGGATTGTTGTACCTCTCGAGGTCACTCGATGCCGTGCGGCCGCTGTGTGGTTTTTGGTGGTTTGCGCTGGCTGTTGTGCTGCCCGTCTTCACTGCACTGCTGCACGTGCAGGGCACACTGTGTATGAATTCCTGGTGCGCTGCTTTGCATTTGTGTCTGACTTGTCGGTGTGGGTCACGTGGCGCTGCAGTACGTGCGGGAGAACATCGAGTGGGAGGAAATCAAATATTTCAACAACGCCCCCATTTGCGAGCTGTTTGAAAACACACCTATCGGCATCTACTCGCTCCTCGACGAGGCATGCATGGTCGGCCAGGTGCGTCTTGGTGCTCTTGATTGCAGAAGTGGCTATTCGTGCGTGTGTGCGCGGCACTCAGTTTGTGGTCCCTATGTTTCATTCGTTTTCTGTGCAATGACTCACTTTGGCACGCGGCGATGGCGATGGCTTTGTTCCGCGGGCGCAGAGCACGCCAGAGTCATTTTTGGAAAAGCTGAACGGCGCCTTCTCTAAGCACGCCCACTTTGAGACATTCACCAAGGACAAGACGCTCGGAAAGGACAAGGTGCGTGTGCGTGTACCTGTCCATGTGGTATACCGCATGATTTGTGTCGAATTCGAGTTGCGTCTGGCACGTGAGCAGACGCGGCCATCCCCCTCGCTGCGATTACACTGCCAACAAGTATGCTGCGCCCTTGACGCAACTGCCCTTGATGCAACCGCAGTTCCGCATCAAGCACTATGCGGGCGTCGTGACGTATGAGGCAGAGCACTTTCTGTTCAAGAACCGCGACTCCCTATTCCATGACCTCATTGTTGCGATGCAGTCGTCGAAGAATGCTCTCGTCACCGCCATGTTCCCCCAGCAGAAGGTTTTTGTCTGCCATGTTTGTGTGCATGCATACGGTGTGTGAGCTCCATGCCAATGTGAGATCTATGCCACATCACGCCCAGCTGTCGTCCGTCAGTCGATGGGCAGAGTTAGGGGTTAGGTTGGGGTTGGGGTTGGAATGTGTACCTTCTGATTGTCTGACCCTGTGGTCCCTAACCCTCTCCGCTCCGTGCAGCAGCGCGACATGAAGCGCCCTCTCACTGCCGGCACGCAGTTCAAGCAGGCTGTCCAGGTGCGTCCACCCGCTTCTGACCCTCTCTCCCCCCTTTCTGCATATTGCGGGGCGATTGTGGTCGTGCACACAAAGCGGCAACACAACTGGACTGCAACTTACTGATCATTTACATTCCCGTGAATTATTTCACATACACACACCTCCACACACTTTCATGCGCACACATACACACGCCCACACATAATAGGAGCTTGTTACCACGCTGAATGCATGCCAGCCCCATTACATCCGGTGCATTAAGTCGAACGACGTCAAGCGCGGCCAGTACCTGGATGAGGAGCGCGTGAAGCACCAGGCACGTGACTTGCCGCGCAAATCGCACACCTCCTGCCTCTGTGGAAGTTCCTGCTGTGCGTGGTTTTTTTCCATTGTGTGTGTGGAGGCGTGCACTCATAGCGACTGATTAGGTAGCATGAGTTCTCGTCTGAGTTTCCGCAATGCGTTGTGTGTTAATGCATAAAGTATTTTGTTTGTGCGTCCCGTTCCTAACTTTGACTCTTTCCTTGCATTATCTGTGTGTGCCTGTGTCGTCCCGTATCACGTCTGCAGGTTCGCTATCTGAATCTCGTTGAGACTGTGCGTGTGCGCCGCGCGGGCTTTTGCAACAGGCAGCCGTACGAGCGCTGTCTGCCGCGGTACAAGATGCTGAGCAAGAAGACATGGCCGGTGTGGCGCGGATCGAACATGGACGGCATCAAGGCCATCCTCGATGAGCTGAAGGTACCCATGCGTCATGGCCGCGTGCTGAGAGTGATTGTGCGGCATGCCCGTTCATTCGATCCATTGAATGTGTCTCGGGTGCTCGTGATGTGTACCAAACAGCGCACTCGCTTATTCTTGAGCCTGACATTTGCATTGGGTGCAATCGTGCGTCTCGCGTCGCAGGTCGACCCCAAGGAGTACCGCCTCGGCAAGACAAAGCTATTTATCCGCAATGCAAAGACCCTCTTCCTGTTTGAGGAGCGCCGCGCGATTGAGCTGCCAAAGGTGGTCATTGCCATCCAGCGCCGTTGGAAGGGGCACAAGACGCGCAAGTGGTTTAAGCAGGCGCTAGAGCAGGTCAGTCCCCGCGCAACCGTCCGTGCGTCACCATGACGTGCACTTGCGTCCCCTCTGGTTTTTGTGCCTGGCACCGCCATCCCTCACCTCAATTCATCCCACCTGTATCCCGCTTTGGTTGGCATTGTTCGCCCAAAATGGAACCTTACTTGCTCGCTGTTTCGTTGCTGTTGTGCATAATGAGTCTGCTCGTGTTTGAAGGCATGGCGTTTGTATATATACACACACGCACACTTTTCTCGCTTTCTCGCGCACACACTCTCTCACGCACGTCCACACATGCGCATTGATGTCCTTCGAGTAGATGCGCGCCGAGCGTGCGGAACTGGAGGCAAAGCTGCGCCGCGTGCGTGCCGTCAACAAGATCCAGGTGGCCTATGTCAACTCGCGCGCCCGCAAGTACATTGCTGCCCTCAACCGCACATTTTCAGGCGTCCAGAATGCCCGTCCCCACTTTGGAAAGGGTACTCCCTTCCCGACGGTAGGTTGTGCGTCCGAAGCCGCTTGATTTGCATGTGGGTCCTTGTGACGACAGCAATTCAGAGATATTTGACTAACTCGGTTCCAATGCGGTGTTCATCTCGTGTCGGTCTATGCTGTGTGTGTGCCACATCCACCAGCTTCGCCGTGGCAAGTCCTCGCCAATCGAGGCGTACGTTGCCAAGATCCATCTCGTGTGGTGGGGACGTGCCAAGGTCCTCTCGCTGTCGGAGGAGGAGCGCGCGCTCATGCGGCAGAAGATTGTTGCACTCGGTGGGTGTTGCGGGTGCTGCCGATTGCTTAACCCTAACTCTAACCCTAACCGATGGCTAGGGAGACGTGCGCGTTTGCTGTTTGTCTGCATTTTTGTGTTTGGGCGACAACAAACAGCACAGCTGCTGACATAAAGGACAATCGAACCCCCTTGCAGACCTCTTCCGGGGCAACAAGCCGTGGGCGTGCGCCCGCCGCTTCAAGGGCGACTATCTCGGCATGGAGTCGAACAACGCCCGTCGCCAGCAGTTCCACGATGCCGTGCAGCATCTCTTCCAAAAGTACGGCGACTCTGAGATCCAGTATGCGGATGACGTAGTCAAGGTGAATCCGAAGGGCAAGCCGCAGCTGCGCACGATCATCATGACCGAGCAGAACATCTACAAGTACGACCCCAAAAAGTACAAGATCAAGAAGGTGCGTGGCTGGCGGCCTTCGCGGTCCGCGGGGTGGCAGCATTGCTTGCACATGGGGGGGCATGGCGGTGTCACGTGCGGGTGATGTGGAGTCACGTGTGTTGTCTCGCCCTGCGGTGCGCCTCTCGGCCTGGCGCCAACTGAATTCCCCAATTCTTCCTTCCCAACTGCACGCAACTCCCACAACTCCTCCGCCCACGTGACTCTGCAGGTCGGCATCCCCCTTCAGTCGGTGCAGGGTGTTGCACTGAGCCGCCAGCGCGACGGATACATTGTGATCCACATGGCCGCACCCGAGCGCGACATAGTCATTGACTGCGGCGTCAGTGGTGAGGAGCGTGTCAGCGAGCTTGCGACTGTGATCTTCACGACGATGCAGCGCAACTACAACCGTCAGATTCCCGTGCGCTTTGAAGACCGCGTCGTATACAACAACAGCCGCGACGCAAAGGGCAGCGCGGGAAGCGACGTCTCGCTGACGTTTGCCCCGAATCCGAAGCCTCAGGGCAACGAGAGCGCTTTCAAGCTCCTCAAAAAGGATCAGGCCGTCGTGCACTTCACTGCCTAAACGGGCAATGACATGCCCCTTGTGATCCAGAATGCTGTTGGAGACCCAGCACCGATTTATTCCTGGAGTGCGGCCCTGCGCACCTTTGTATCATGTGATGTGCCTTGTACGAGCAATCGCGGGCATGCTGTTCTGTAGGCGGCGCGTGTGTGTTTGTCTGTCTGTGATTAGTGTTTCTGCCTCGCGTTTCAGTAAATGCGCCGCTTCCATCGTATCCGGTCCTGTGCATTGACGTCCTGTTCGTGTCTGCCCCCTGGCCGATGCTAGTGGATGCCCAATTGGGCGAAACCAGTTCGCAGTGCTTTAAGAGTGCGTTTATACTTTCGACTGCATTGCATTCTCGAAGCGTGGCATGCCAAATTCCCTGCGTATTCGATTGACCGTCCGCTTTGAGAGCGTGGGAGTCGATGCGCTGCGGCGGAGGGTGGAGAGGTGCTTGTGGATGGCTCGCAGCTGCGCAAGAACACTCCTGAACATCGGCCGCTGGTCACGCACTTTGTCCCAACAGCGGGTCATAAGCGTCAGGAGCGCCGGGGGGCTGTCCGCCCGCACCTGCACAAAAATTACAACACAGACGCAAACATAGACATTACACCGACAGACAGAAAACATGTGAGATGGGGACTGTGAAACACAACGTACAGCACAGAGATTAGGCTTCCACTGGACCGGGCAGTCAAGTGCGCGCTGGACGCGGCCACCCACCGCCTTGATGTCGGGCCTCAGAAAGCCCTTGCCAACCATGAACAGGATCTGGTCGGGATGCATGCCGCGATACGGCAGCTTCCCCGTCAGCAGCTCATACAGGACAATGCCGTACGAGTACACATCGCTGGCGGGAGTGTGCGGGTCCGTCGCCATGCTGATCACCTCGGGTGCCTGGAGGCGCATCGGCGTGTGCGTGAATAGGCTGGTGTCACAATCGGTGCATCCGGGGGACAGGGCACACAATGCAACTGGATGCCGAAACTACAACAAACAAACATCACAGAACGCATTAAACAAACAACACGCACCATCCACAGAATTGAGCCGGTCGGCTGGTTCAGGCAGACATCGTCGATCCACATTGATTTAACAGTTGAAAGTCCAAAGTCGCCAATGTTAACCTTGCGATCGGTGTCGAGAAATACATCTGCGCAGTCAAGTGGTAGAGTGAAGGAAGGAAACGAGAGTGCATTTGGGTGCAAGCACAGACAAGCCACAGGGACCCGGG
>CALSCR010001891.1:0-18258 GCA_943704495.1 Pigoraptor chileana
ACACACACACACACACACACACACACACACACACACACACACACACACACACACACACACACACACACACACACATGTACATACCCATGTAGTGGACCGTGCCGCATGACGACTGCATCATCTTGCGGCGGGCCTTTGGCTTCTCTTCAAACAGTGAAACGACGCCGAAATCGGTGATCTTCACTCCCTTGGATGGATTGCGCGCGTCCATGAGCAGTACATTCTCGGGCTGAATAAGCATACAAACACAGAATATATTCTTAGGCATAGTGTGTCATGCGAGTACTTTTGCAAAGGACATGATATGGGGTTGGGGCGTTGGGGGTGTTGTAGCCATCGACAGTGGAGGACAGTCCATATTTGATGCGTGACGGCTGCGGAGGTCAGTACCTTCAGGTCTCTATGCACAACGCCAATGCTGTGGAATGTGAAGTGGGCAATGAAGATGCAGGCGGCTCTGATGAGATCATGTGACCACTCTGGGTACAAATTCAAATACAGATCAGGTGAATCCGGGGGCGTTGTGGCATGCGCGGCCGGGATGGTCACAAAACACAACACCAGCAAAATCAACAGTGTATGCATAGTCACACCTGCCCAATGGGCACAACGGAACAAATGTGCGTGTGTGTGTGTGTGTGTGTGGGTAGAGAGAGGGGGGTCTGCTCACACACACACATATATATACGACACAATTGCACATTCATACATACACACACACACACCTGTGTAGGTATCCGACTCCTTTGAGAATTTCGCACATGATGCGCGCAGACACAATCTCGGGGAAGGGACCATATTCCACCAGCGCCTCCAATAGCTCGCCACCGGGACAGCTGAGACGAGGATAACGTGATGGTGCAAAGTGTCACAGGTCAGTTGTCATGCAACAGCAACGAACACGCACGTACACACATACACATACACACACTCACACAACCACACACAACCACACACTCACACCAATCACATATAACACGCACGTTCACACTTCATTCACACGTATACAACATCATTCATACATTCACAGGCCTAAATAACAGCAACAGCGCATATTGCAAAACAGCGAGAATCTCTCTTCCAAGCAGAGAGTCACAAAAACAGATGGAAACCGCGTATGAATTCCGGCACATACTATTCAACAAGGACGTATTTGTACGTCTCGTCCTCGAATGTGCCCCTGTATGCGACAATGTTCTCGTGGCTCGCCCGCCGCAGCGCCTCGATTTCGTTCTCCAACTTCTGCTTGTCGATAAGACGGCTCTTCACCACCGCCTTCATTGCGTGGAGCTCCCCGTTCGCACGCTCCTTGACCAGAAATACCGTCGCAAAATTCCCGCTGTGTGTGTTGCGTGCGGACGGGTGGCAATGTGTGTGTATGTGTGCATACGTTAATGAATTTGCACATGCATGTGTAACTGTAAGCGCGTGTGTGTGTGTGAGTGTACATGCATGTACTCTCACCTTCCAAGCTTCCGCTCAAAGAGAAACTTTTGTCTCACTTCATCAGAGAAGCCGTACATTCCGCATATCATGTCATGTTCCTCTGCGCATCGCAAAGCGAGCGGGAGAGACGGAGAGACAGAGACAGAGAGATGTAGGTTAAGTCAGTATCTCAGGCGCTGTGTTTAAGGACTCCACAACAGAGACAGAGACAGAGACATATGAATCAACCACCAGTCACACACACTTTTCCATCAATTGTCAGCTGAGTCAGTTGAAATGCATATTCGCGTTCATGCAGCAAAGCCCCCCCATCCGCAAAGGCAAAGACGGATCCATCCACGCGCACAGCTTCATCAGTGTCAACGCAGATGAACAACACGTGACACTGACAACGACGGGCATACCTTCAGCCTCCTCCTCGGCTGTCTTTGATGGAACTTCGATTTGCAACGACAGCTTTTCTTCAACGAGCTTGTTCAACACTATATGCATGGCGATTATATACGGCAAAAGTAGATGCAGAGGGGGGAGGAGGGTATTGGTCTATGGTGCGCTTCTCAATTTCCCCCATGTGTTGCAATAGGGTGATGTGCAATAAAGCGATGTGAATTATTGAAGAGAGATGAAATCCAAACGAAAGTATCGAAATCGCGTTTCTTACCTTCCACAATATCAGCGGACGCCATTTTCTGTGTGTATGTATGGTGCTTTGGTGTGCCGCACGATTGAGGAGCGCAGGTGTAATCCTGCCTCACGCGAGATGCTCAAGGCGCAAACTCCACGAGGAGTTGCACGCGGTGTCAACAGTGTTGTGATGTGCTGTTGCCACTGCTGAAACGGGACTGCACAGTCTGTCCGGAATGCAGCGATAATGTGCTTGCGGGAGAGCGATGGGAGTGTTGGGAGTGTCAATTGCCTCTCGTTCCTCGATGGAATTCGCGAAGCCTTTGACGGTGGAGTACTAATAATAGTGACTCCGTGAATCCAATAAACAGCAATAACAAGACAACCAGATAAACTTCTAATTCATAGCATAGCATGCGGTTTTCCAAGAGGCGCGCTCACTCTATGTGCTTTGATCATTAATGGATGTGTTTTTGTGTAATGTGCGCACTTGTGTGGCCACTGAGACAGCGTCCACCACACATCATCACATTTGTGGCGGTGGCACAAGAAGCCAATCTAAATATAGTAACACCCTGACACAAACATAAACAAATATAAACAAACATCATTAAACTCAGTTCGAGAGTGACGGTGTCACGGACGGATGGAGAGCTCATGGAGTACAAGAAACAATATATAATAGACTACAATGGCTACTGTCCCGTGGCCGGGCTACAGCTGTTACTCAGTGCCGATATGTTGAAATGAGTGTCCGCGCCCGCCGGCGCCGCTGGCCGGCGTCACTTTATTCAGGCTACTGGCTGAAGTCGCTCAGAGAGCAGTCTCAGTCGATGGCCTGATCCGGGGGCCACAGTCAGTCGGGGCAATTAAACTGATGGCATCAGCTGGTGGGCCGCACCGCTCGGCTGTCGCGCATTGACTGATCAGTGTAAGCTCAAGTGTGTGACCGGCATCAGTCCTGGCCGCGGCTTCCCGCACTGATTCAAAGGATAGGATGCCGACTATCTCGCGGCACTGACCGGGCGCGGCTGACTGGCCGGTGCCGACGGTGCGCATCGTGGCAGTTCCATGCATCAGTATCCTAGGGCTCCCACCTCAGACAGTCACTCAATGTATGAAAAGAAAGGATGCTGCTTAGGCATCAAAAGGAAACAGCCGCAAACCACCGATGTTACAAGTGACTGTGATGTCCAAGGCATGCGCTTCCAACAGCGCACACGTCGAGCTGAGTGATCGGACAGTCGAGCGTCTGTGTTGATGAACACACAGTGTACATGCAATACATTGGACGGGACTCAGCAGACCAACGCATTCAGTTCAAGCGACTGGCATGGTCACGTGGCCACCGTCCGGTCAGTGTTGATATTGCAATTAGAATACTGAAGCTCTTGGATCACTACTCACTCAGGTTAATCCCCCCCCCCCCCCAACAAACACTCGCACACACGCCGTATATAAATACTTTACACATACATACATACCCACACAATAATGTCACACTGACAGTAGCAATGAAATGCCGACGGAAGCACATATTTCGTGGAATTTACGCTTAATTTATACTGCTTCTCTCAAGATGCCCGGTCATATGAAAAAGTCGCAGGAAATCAATCAAGCATGTACAATACAACCCATCGCCGTCTCTATGATCGACGTGTACACTCCCCACTTGCCGGCTCCGCAAAGACACAAATCCTTCTTCAGTTCGCAATACATCGTCGGCAAATTGAAAACGATTTATCGGCATGGTCAGATCTGTCGATCAATGCAGCTTCCACAAAAAACTTCGCCCATGACAAATCAGACTTGGTCGCTATGCGAAAGGAGACGTACTCCTCTGGCAAATAAAAGTCGTGGGCCTCTCCCTGGACGTATACGACCACATGTCACGTGACATTGCCGTACAACGCTGCTCAAACAAACGCAATCCATCTAAGCGACTCACCTCTCCAATGTCGCATGGAATGGCAAATGCCCACTGCACTCTAAACATGGGGTACAAACAATCGGAGACAGAGAAGAATGCTCACAGAATATCAACACTTCAAATCCCAATGCTCCCATATCGGTGTCGGGTTGCGAAAAGGTCCCGCCACATTTCACGCAGAGTGCAACCCATCCTCTCGCCAACGGAGAGCTGCACATCAGAATGAGTGAGTCGCGGAAGGATATGTCTTCGCACGTGTTGTGAGTGCACACAACACGCACCATTTCCTCGCAAGCGGTCACACAGGTCATGGACCGACCTCCAGCCCCGGATGCTGCACGTCAGCAGCCTCACATGGCACGCGATGTGCCGCCGCACATGACAGGCAGGCGGAGGCTGCTGCAGGTCGCCGGCGGTCGTCCACGCGGCGTCGCAATGTATCACAACGAGCGCACGCTCTCCTTCACACGTGGCCGCAAAAACAATTGTGTCTTGTGGCTGTGTTGGGCAAATCGCACCCCTGGACTACACACACGCGCTTTGCAAATCGCTGCTTGTGTGTACAAAATGATTAAGCGGGGCAAAAAGTTGGAGGTTTGGGGAATCGAACCCCAGGCCTCACGCATGCGAAGCGCGCGCTCTACCAACTGAGCTAAACCCCCACCACTCTGATATTGGTGGAAATCGGAGAATATATACGAGTCATGCACATCTTTCGCCAGCCGCGTCCCGCATTGCTTCAGCGGATTAGATGAAGTAAATGAAGTTGAACCCCATTGTTGAATCTCGTTTTTTTGACCCTGTTTCCTGGCGTTACAGCGTTCAAGATGACGTCCCTACGCCGCTTTGTATGCGCGGACTTGTTCAAGTTCAACAATGTGTGGGTAGCACTTGTGTTTGGGCATCCTACTCTGTATGGACATGTGGCTGTGGCTGTGTTGGCTAACGGATGGATTGAATTGTGCGCATCTCGTTTCACCACGCAGAAACCTCGACTTCTTCACAGAGACGGTGAGTGCCTATTAGCAATATTGCCAGGAATCGTCCCAATATCATTGGTCTTCTGATAGTGCATGGCTGAACCGATATTTGCTTCTCTGCAGTACAACTAAGACACTGACTTGACTCCTACGTCTCTACAGTACAACGTTTCGTTTTATTTGCAATACTTGGCGCGATGGCCTGAGTACTTTTACGCGGCCGAATCCCCGAGCGGGAAGATCATGGGATATGGTACGTGTTGCCTGAAAGAATTCTTGATTTGGCCGAAATGTGAGAGAAGAATGGAGTCTTTGATGTGAATTCTGAACGCGATCTCCTCCTTTGAACAATGACCCCTTTTTTGCGCGGTCAGTCATGGGCAAGGCCGAGGGAGAGGGCGAGGAGTGGCATGGGCATGTGACGGCACTCACTGTGGCGCCTCTCTACCGCCGTCTTGGTGTCGCTGACCGTTTGATGGCACTGCTGGAGTACATATCTGAAAAGACGTGAGTTGGCTGAGACGGCTTGTTTCGTATGTTGCGAGAGGAGAATAACTGCAAAGTGTACCGCTTTAGTTCGCATTGTCATTTTGATTCCACCAAACTGCTGTTGTTAATTATGGGGTGTTCCATGGGATGTAACTGTTTAAGTGGACTGGACAGCCTGTGGGGTTGAATGGCGTTCGTGCTGACCCTATGTTGGCCGAAAATAGTATGGATGAAACTTCCACTCACATGTGCACTCCTTATACAGGTATGATGGCTACTTTGTGGATCTCTTTGTGCGAGTCTCCAATGATGTCGCAATAAGCATGTACACAAAGATGGGCTATATTGTGTACCGACGAGTCATAGGCTACTATATGGAACCGGAAGAGGACAGTTTTGGTGAGTTGCCTTTCCTCACTTTCTTTTTATGTGGCTTACACTCTTGAACCGCGGCAAAGGGATCGTACGACGTGTAACAATGGTGCGCCTTTTATTCAGTGCTTTCTTCGACATGGTCGTCCATGTGCATCCTTTTATATATGGACGTTTGTTTGTTTGTTTGTTTATGCACTGACACTGTATTGGTTCATGCATATTATACATTTGCGTGCAGACATGAGAAAGGCACTGTCAAGAGACGTGAAGAAAAAATCGGTGATTCCTCTCAAGCATCCCGTGTATCCCTCCGATCTCTGAGACGCCAAGCAGAGACGGACTCACTGCGGCAAAATGTGTGCAGAAATGAAGGCGTATCTCACAACTCAAAGTGCGCCAATCCACTCGAACAAATACTCCAAACACAGTGGCAACTGCTAAGCTTAATAATATCCGAGTTTAAGTTGTAATGTTTTTTTTTACTCAATGACACTCACGGGGCCAACCTGTGGCACGTGCCCGTGGTGATTCCATCAACGAAAAGACGACGAAAAGGCTATGTACAAAATGCATTCATATGTATATATACGATCGATGCAGTGACGAGACACCACAAAGCACGAGATAAAGGGAAAAACGCGCACGCACGCACACGCACGCACGCACGCACGCACGCACTCACGCACGCCATGCCAACACATAACACAGTCAGATACACACGTTTGCTTTGCAACCATCGCGATAGACGAAATGCAAGCAAGCGTCACACTCTTCACGACCGCTCATACCCAATTTCATCCTCTGGCGACTCGTATGACACGAGCGCCCGCTGCACAAAAAATGCAATCCAGAATATGATGAGAATCTCGTCAGCCCAATCGACCACGTAGCGCAGGCCGCTGACTTCCACCGATCGGATATTGAAAGGGTCCCAAATGTACAGGAGAGATAGAAGCATTGCCCAGAAGACAAAGGCGCGCGAGTGGCCGCGTGCTTGGTCACGCTCACTCGTTTCTTGTTGTCGCTGCAAATATGAGATCCAAAGTTGTTAAGTGCGGGAGAAACACAAACACAGAAGACCAAACAGAAGGATAGATACACGCGCCGATGCACACAACACTCGCACGTGACATGCCAACAAAAAGAAAAAGTGGTAATAATAATAGTCATAACCACATTTTAACAAGGCCCACATTGTATTACATCACAAACAAAGGGATGATATAGGCGACTCACCGCAGACCGCGTGCTCTGTGCCACAAGCGACTCGAGCGTTTCGTCTATTTTTCTCCGTGCTTCGACCACAGCCGCATCCTGCAAATCACATCCATGTAAACGAGTGAGATCAGCACAGTGAAAACAGCATTGATTCAAAACAACTAACTCAGTATCCCACCCGTCACCCTCTCTCCCCCTCCCACAAACACACCATGCTCATACACATGCACACACAATACACAAAAAAGATAAGGTATTGGAGTGCACACATATGCATGATGTGTTCTGTGAACATCTGAAACGCACCTCCGTGCACGTCTCCTCTTCTTCCGATGAAGACTCCGTTCCCTGCGCGCGATAAGAGTCCACTAATCGGCGCAGTGCAAACGACGGATGCACAGACGTAATACGGCCCCGACATACAGGGCATTGTGGCTGTCGCTTCAGCTGCTCTGAAATGCATGCCGCTGCTCATATGCATGCACACACAAGCAAAGGAGGAAAGATCGGGGACGGTGAGTATCGTTGCAATTTGAGGTGCACACGAATACACTCCTGACTTTAGCAGTGCACGCAGCTATTCACAGATTTGATTCCCATGGGAGCAAAATCGCAGTCCATCGGCACTTACCGCAGAAACTGTGGCCACACGAGACATCACACGCTTGTTTGAGAACGCTCTGTGGGTAAGAAGTGGATCACCTTAGTCACATGACAATGAATGTAGACATACACGCACCCAGAAAACTCAGTAACGTATGCCTGCATTATGACAAGACAAGCACAAAAAAATTTAAAAATTCACGCATTCACGTGCATCGCAAGTAGCATGGGACTCACCATACATATGGGGCACTGCAGATCTGATTTTGTGAAGACTGCCTCGGACTTGGAAGGCGCCTTCCGTCTTCGGGAGCGGGGCGTTGAATTTGACTGCTGTCGCGAGGGAGGTTGCCTGATGCCACCAACAATGTCTTCCACCGATTGCGTGCGGGGTTGCAGTAACGTGCTCGTTTGCTGTTGCGGTTGTTGTTGTGGTTGTTGTTGTTGTGGTTGTGGTTGTTGCTGCTGAACAACACCGGATACGACCCCTTGCAGGTCCTGCGTATCGCCACCGAGTTGCTGGACGTCGTCCACCAAAAGACCTGCCACTGCATTTGATCACCCGAGTATAATGGATTGACATCATCAGACAGTGTTTTGGCACAAAATGGGCATACTCCCTTCCACTCAACCTAATGGCATAAAACGCACAATGAAGTAAAGCACTGATAGTCGTCATTAGGGTGCAAGAAGGAGCACATACCCTGGGATGTTTCTGCGGCGGGCTTAATGCACGCGATGTGTCCTGCATTGTCGTCGCACACGGCCGGCACCACAGGCGCACATAGGCCGGGCGATTCTTTCTCATCCCCAGTAACAACAGCACCAACCACTGCAACATCGAGCATTAAACTTGCGATCGCGTTTGGGTTTACGCCTGATGGTACAGAGCTGGGCACTGCAATATTGTTTTCGGAAGGAGAATTGCGTATGTCTTCCACTGCACCATCCCCTGATCGTCTGTGATCAAAGGTCGTCACGCCGACGGGTGCTGCCATTCCCATTACAACGAGAGCGTCCATATTAAATGTGAAGCCCTCACATACGCTTTGGTAAGATAGAATGCGTACGGCGCTCGTACACAGATCATGAAAATGCCAAACCGTTGGTCACTGCCACTCGCTCGAGGGATCGAGGGAAGCAACACAGCGTCCAAGCAGCCATAGGGAGCCACAAATACACCCGTATACGCACAAGAGAGCGATCCTTAAAAGAAAGACCACAGGTATGGTGATGCGCAACGTATACAATCAGCAAAACTACACCCGCACGTTACGATTCACTGCGGAACTTTCCACAAATTATAGGCCCCGCATGCGGTTCCTAAAAGAAGATTCATCTCGGACAGATTTGCAGGTTGACGGGGGTTGCAAAAGCTCACTAAGTCACAATGCTTGTGATTATACACCCTTGAAGAAGGAGTTTTCGACCACATACAGCTTCAGAAAACTGAGTGCATGTGCATGCACACACCCTCAGTGTCGCATCCGCATTACGGTTACAGCAACTGAAATCAGTGTGCCAATCGCTGTCGTTTTGCACAGAGTGACAAAGTGGAACAAAGACAATCATCACACCCTCACAGTGCCCCTCGACGCGTTTAATTGAGCATAGCCCCGAATCTTCCTCATTATTTCGCTCTTACTTTCAATTTCTGATCATCTGCCGGACTCTGTGCCGTGGAATGAATTGGGTGTAGCCTTAAAAGGTGCTGAATTTCTCCCCTGTTTTCAAATTAAAGTACGCCGATTATGACGGGAATGACAGGAATCCCATTTGTGGCGTCAACTCTTTGTTTCAGCATGTCGGAAACCCCTGGCAATAATAACGGAGGCACGTTTTACGATTCCGTCTTTTTTTTACGGAGAGTAAAAAACAGAGTAAATCCTTATGACGGATGGCTAAATATATCAATAAGTAGTTTATAGCGTCGACTATATTCCCCCATAACTGCATACATAACATATAGAAAGAGATGCTGCAGAAAGACATACTTATTGGCATCATTTCATATTGGGAGGGAGGGTGTTGGGTGTTGCACGCAGCCACTTCTCAATACAAATTGATCGACATCCCCAATTCAATGTGTTGGAGTGTGTTTGATTGGAAAGTTGCAAAGGGGTTTCTTAATTGAACTTTCACCATTGTATCGGTATTTAGACGTTGTACTGGGCGAGGAGTTACAACTCCCAGGGTGCTGCAATACGGTGTGAGGGGTAATCGCGGTTCGGCGCGCGTGTTTGGAGAATGGACGACTGGATCAACTTCTTCCTTTCGAGGAAAACATTGCTCAAAATACTCGAAATGGTGAGTGTTTTTACAATTTATAGTGAGCAGATGTAGATGTAATGGTGTCAAATTTAATGATTACTTGAGGATTCGTGCTCATCATGCTCTTTGGAGGCCCTATTCTCTTTCCGAGAGACCGTCATAATGTCTGACATGAATCTTGTATGCGATTGTGCTGCAAACTGCTCTTTCAGATCCTGTCGATAATAACATTTGCGGTCGTCGTGTCGTACAAAAAGACATGCACCGCGTGCTCGTACGACTACACCTCATTGGACTCCCCGTGCGGCCTCATCAGCGGCGATTCGCAGTGGGTGTCGTCGGCCAAGTTCATTGTCGCAGTCGGCGTTGTTGGAATGGTCAGTGCGATGGCGTTTCTCATTGCATACGGAGTGATCGAGTCGAACCAAGTTCTTCTTCTTTCGGTGAGATTTTGTGGTGATTGGTTGGCTGCAGTAGCATGTGCTTGTTGTACGGTGGTCTATCGGCAAGTGTGTGTGTTTTACGCACTCTTCGAAGTTTGTCGGATTTCACGGCACGCATCTGCTTTTTTGTGTACTGTTTTTCTCTTCAAATAGCACAGAACCATGCCTCACAACATATGCCGTCTGATGAAAACGCATAGGTCGTCGAATGGTAGAACTCGTATATACACACACACACTCACGCGCTGGCGCAACCACATGCAACGTGTTCTTTTGTATTCCTTCTTTTGTGTGTGTGTGTGTGTGGTGCAGTCCATCCTCTTCACCGGCCTTTGGTTTGGCATCTACGTCATTGCATCGTGCTTTTGGGCGGTCACTCTGACGGCGATCGACAAGCACGACAAAATTGGCACGTGCTTTCCTCCCGATCTCACCAACTACAAGGTCGGCCTGGTGAGTGGGCACGTGACTGTGTCTGAGGCGTGCAGTGCTAGAGTTGCGTCGGAGCATGCACGTGTGCTTCGCCGGGGATGGCCTTCGCCTTGGCCACTATTGTCGAATTGTCATGTGCGCATGCAATGAGCACTCACGCACACGCACTGCACTCAATTCACCCCTATTCCGCAACTGTGTTTTCAGTCCTGAACCGGCCATAACTGATGATACATTATCAACCATCTCATTTATTACTACAACAATAACAACACAAAACAGGCATTTGGCTTCATGAACTGCGTCGTGTGGCTTGCCGACTTCATCTTCCTTGCCGTCAACGCGCGCCACGAGCTCGAAACCATATCAAAGATGTCTTCTGGAAGTTCATCTCCACGGACGGAGGTTGTGTCTGCTGCACAGAGCACACGGGGAACGGTTTCCGAGGCAACGGCGTCCCGCATCCAGCAGGAACCAATCTATGACACTGGCTCGCAGGCTTAAGCAGGGCCCACCGCTCTCGGCTTGCCGGATGCATACCCTACAGACCGATTTTCATCCCCTCTTTTCATCTCACTTCTTTGGCATGGTGCACGTCTATCTTAGTGTGCATTTGATGTCTTTTCTATATTTGTTTGCGTAAAAATGCGTTTGGCCTCTTTTGTACAGCTTTAATTTCTGTTTGTATTTTTGTGCTTCTCAGTCTCATTTTAAGGAGCGGCACCTGACACCCTGCATCAGCCTGACCATTACATTGTGTGTGCGATGTTTTGCCTGTCATTTTGCACTTCTCTCTTCTTTTGTTTGTGGCGTTGCCATACTGCTCGTGGTGCGTGCGTGGGGCTAGGCGCCTCCCGCACCAAATACAACCAGGGTTGGATTCAATTATAGCCATCGGTCCTTTGCGCTGTCAATGCCCGTGGGTCACCATTATGAATTTGTGAGAGTGTGTGAAAAGAGTGAGTCAGAGTGAAGTGCAGAGTTCATTTATTGTCGTTGACGCTGTGTTCAATTATTGGATTGTGTTCCAACAAATGCAACCTCAGTCAGAGATGTGGGATTCAAGTCAGTGTCATAGGCGCTGTGCCCATGGACTCCACAACCTCAGTCAGAGAGAGTTCGAAATTCCTGAATTCAGCGCTTGGCGGCCGAGTAATCGCAGCAGATACACTCACTGATGCTCATGGAGGCATGGGACGCACAGCCCTTTCATACCAGTAATTCTCACCCAACCCATCAGACCACTAGTTAGAATAATTTTCATATCGTTGCATTGCAATTTCATGTATTCCACATGTACAGACGTCACTATTACAACAGTGTCTTCGAATGCCCATTCTGATAATCCACTAAAAGTCGCCTCGACTTCACTATGACTCAATAGTTGTCTGACGACAAAGGAAAAATATTCATAATGCAAACAAACAAGTTCATCGGCCTCGTCTAATCAGTCACCAAATTATGAAGTACAGTACTATACAGTACTGACAGCACTATCAAAAATGCATTTGAACGTGTGACGCCGACGGAGACAAAGCTCCGTCACCAAGCCAAACATTACATGGGCACAGCGCCCAAGACACTGACTTGAATCCAACACCTTACATATTTACTAAAGATTGCTGCCTCTGTCAGCGCTGCCTGATTGCGGAACATATAGCAAGAAACAGGATCGAGGAACAACGGGTAGACATTTATGAGAAGAGTGCAGAATGCAGCAGAAGGGCACGGTGGAAGCCAGTCCGAACCCGCAAAGCCAAAGACAGAGTGGTTTGAAGACAGATGGCAAATATGACGACGGAGTGTACGCAATGCATACGAGACGCGAACATAGCGCAAGAAACGTGATACTGGTCATCTCACACGCCGCCAAAAGAACACACGCGCACACACGCACGTACATATGCATGCACGCACGAAGGGGATGCCGCGCGCCCAACCGATGCACAATTGGCCTTCCCGGATGCGCAATCTCATCACCCCTCCAATTGGCCCCTCACTCAGGCAATGCCAATGTGCATTTCTGGCTGATCAAACAGCAGCTTTTTCTTTGCCAGCGACTTGTTCACATCAGGTGTCCTGCGTGACAGGTGGCACGGGGGGGCAGCAAGAGCATTGGTGAGAAACATTGCAGATAATCAATCACGCATACTTGATCCTCTTTCATATTACAAAATATCTACACACATTGTGGTGTGTATGTGCACCGAAGGACAGCGAGAGTGTGTGTGTTGTGTGCGTACGCATATATATATATATATATATATATGTGTGTGTGTGTTGTGTGTAATGTATGTGTGTGAGTGTGTGCGTGCGTGTGATTGTATAGGAGTGTATGCGTGTGCGTGTGCGGCAACCCACTCCCTAAGCAGCTTGAAGAGACCCGTGCCAATGCTCATCGGAATGCCCATGATGATGCACTCGCTGACACCGTTGATCTGATCGCGCTGGCCGTGGAGTGCCGCGTCAAACAAATGGTCCGTTGTCTTTTCAAACGACGCCAACATCAGCACACTCTCCTTCATCTTGGCAATGCCAAAGCGTGTGATACCAAGCACCTCTCCCTGCGTGTCGTTTGTTGTATTATGTGTGTGTTTGGCGTGAGTTTGGTGAGTGTACGAAAACGAGAGATGTAGGATTCAAGTCAGTGTCTTAGGCGCTGTGCCCATGGACCACAAGTTCGGAACCAGAGAGAGAGTAAGTCGAAAGGTCATTTTGACAAAAGCAGCGAGCCAGAATTACTGTAGTTGTGGTCAGGGTTGAAGGAGATAGAATCAAGGACTCCACACATTGACCAATTCAAAAGTCGAATGTATGCATAATGTAGAATTCAACCCAGTCATGACACCATACTGATGGACTCCAACTGCTTACGAGGAAGACCCAATCGACTCCAATTGCCAAGAAAAAGCAAAAAACACAAAACAAAGAAACAACCAAAAAACAACAAATAAAGAAAAGAGGGAGGTTCAAGAGAATAGCAAAAACATCCACGCACCTTAAAAGTCATGAGGTCGGCAAGAAGCATCACGTGACGCGTGTCAATGTTCATGCCGTGACTGGCCATGGTGTACTGAATCTCGTTCATGATGGTCGCCCTGCAGTTTACACACACAGACACACACACAGACACACACATAAACACACACACACACACACAAAACAAACACAACAAATTGGACAAACAAACGAGGGTACAAACGAGGAGCAATGTCAACACATGACAAAAATACTTTCGATCATCAACGCGTTGAGACGGGGTCGCTTACCTCGCCGCCTCAATACCAAGCGTCTTTTCAACCTCCATGATGTGATTCGACGTGGTCCGTGTGCCGCTGACACCTGTACGCGCACGTGCCCGCACGCACATACATGCAGCAGAGGGTGCGATTTGTGGCGTTGAGAAACAGAACCACAGACAGAAACTATGAGGACGCTGAACGCTATGGAGGTATTTATCTCATTCTGCAAAACGCACAATACAACGCAAGACAACGCAAGAGAGCACACGAGAGGCCAATCGCACCTTCTGTGCCCATAACCGACTTGAGGTCGTATCCCTCGACGAGCAAATTGTACTTTCCCTTGCCCATGTCATTGAGCACGGCGCGGTTCACAGTGGGGATGCCCTGCATCACGTGATCAGTGGCGTGGGTAGGGTTAGGGTTGCAGTAAAGTTGCACTTAGTTTGGACAGGGCTGTCGTCATCTTCCACCGGCACACCATCTCCAAATGCAGAGATTCCAATCCCCTTCTGTTTCCAAGGAAGGGCAAAATGGGCACAACATTGCCTACCTTGACGATGACCTTTGGAAGCGCCTGCTTCAGCTGCTGAATCGTATAGTAAATGCTCGCCTTTGCGTTCTCCGGGGGATACACGCGGAGTGTCGCATCACCCTGCGTGAACACGTGCTGCAGTGCCGCAATTCATGCGACCGCAAGCGACACAGACAGACAGGACATGTTAGACAAGTGATATTTTAGGTTTTCCGTGGATGAGTGGAAATGTGAATGCATCGACGTGTGTGTGTGAGTATTCGTATGCGCGTTGTGAAGATATTGTGATACATATACATGCAGTGACGCGCACGTCCGCAGGAGAGTGGAAATATGTTGCGGATGCCCAATGAAACAAACCTGGGCCTTCAGCTTGAGTTTAGGCGCACCGATGATTGCGGCGCGCACAAGATCCACATTGATTTCAAGCTGCGAAAGACAAGCGACACAAAACGACACGGGGAGACACATAAAAAGAAAAAAAGAGTCAGACACGACGAACAATGATAGCAGGGTGGGGTGTGCACAAAAAACACACGTGAAGGCAAAGGACAAAAACGAATTTTCACTCCAACGCAACGGCAAACAAATGTCGTCATCAACATCATAAAGTGCCCTGTACCCGAGCAACAAACAAACATATGGCACACACACAACACACACACACACACGATGCGCTTGCGAAAGCACATACATAACACACACACGACAAAATCCACACAAACACCCACATCACAATCCACACAACCACACAAACACCCACACACCTTGAGCAGGCGGATGCGGTCAAGCGCCAGCCTCACAAGCACGTAGCACTCGTTGGGCCTGAACACCTCTTGCACATACTCGGAGACCTCCCCGAGCAGCGTCTTTTCAATGCGTCCCTTTGCGACGCGTGCCATCTTGAGGTCCGTGTCGCTCTCAAGCGTCGCCGTAATGATTGGCGTGCTGATATTTTTGCTTGCGTTGATGATCTCCTTGATGCGCGGCACACCGAGGGTGATGTTCATGCTCGCAACACCGGCAAAATGGAACGTCTTGAGGGTCATCTGCGTGCCTGGCTCGCCAATGCTCTGCGCACCGACGGCGCCCACCGCAGTGCCGGGCTCGATGGACGCCCGCTGGTACTTGAGGAGGCACGTATCCAGAAAGCGGTCGAGCTGTTCGCCCGTCAGCCGAAATGTCCGCAGGGCCATGGACTCGGCGTACCTACGCTCCTTGTCGCGTGGTGCATCGGATGAGGCGATTGCTCCCCCGGCTGCGACGACGCGCACTTTGGCACGCGCACTGATGTCACTGTCGTCGTCCCTGTCGCGCTTGCCTCGCTTGGTCTTCGTGTCGGGTTTCACGTCCACCGCATGAACGCCCTAGAGAAGGGAAGGGGTGGAGTTAGGGTTGTGTGAGGGTTACAATAGGAATGTTGAGTGTGTCAGACGCTGTTGGTCTTGTGTGGTTTTGTTTGGCGTATGTGTAAAGTTCTCATAGATCACACATGTACACATACACACACTCTCTCATAACACATATGTGGAGTTCATGGGCATAGAGAGCAGAAGAAAAACACTGACATGAATCCTACATCTTTCAAACCACAAACAGTCAACACACACACAAACATACCACTCCGTTCGCCGCCACCACCGCCCCATTCACAGTCTCCGCGTCCGCCGGATCGAGACCATAGCGTTGACGTGCACTAGCAAGCGTCCCCGCAAGATCACCAAAAAACGTCCTAAGTTCGTCGGTGAAGAGAGACGTGCACGCGTGGAAGCGCGTCTCAGCAAGCGACGCCGCAAGTCGCGACCGCATTTCACGCGGCAACAGCGGGACTCCCTTTGGCGACGGAAGCACGGCGCGCACGTGAGCAAGAATCCGCGCAAAGTCGACTGGCTTGTCCTTCCCCTCCATCATCGCAGGGTCCAGACCGTCGTCGCCGTAGCGAAACTGCACAACGCCTCCAATTGAATTGCGGACGGTGAGATCGTACTGCGTCGAGAGATCCTCGAGCGCCTTCATGAGCCGCCGCTGCATGTATCCCGTCTCTGCTGTCTTCACCGCAGTGTCGACAAGACCTTCGCGACCGCCCATCGTGTGGAAGAAGAACTCTGTCGGCGTGAGGCCAGAGTAAAAGCTATTCCGCACAAATCCCTTTGCGGCGGGAAGGCGGCTGTTTTTGGGAAAGTGCGGTAGCGCGCGGTCTTCAAAGCCGTTTGGGATGCGCGTGCCGCTCACAGTCTGCTGTCCCACACATGCAATCATCTGCGAAATATTAATGTTGCTTCCCTTGGACCCACACAGCGCCATGATCAGCGGCGAATTGTGGCGATCAAGTTCCCGCAGACACATCTTGCCGGCGTCCTCTCGAATTTGCGAAAGCTCGCCGTTGATGACGGCCTCGAGGGTTTGATCGGCGGTGCATCCGGCCTGTGTCTGCAGTTTGCCCTCGCGAAACTGCGCAATGTAGTCGTCGCACTTGGTGTACCCGCGACGCACCAAGTCCTCCTTTACCTCAAGCAGGCGAGGACTCGGTTGGACGTCCCCAATGCCAATGCTGAAGCCGCGGTTACCAAGGAAACGGGCGCACATTTTGGCGAGGCGTGACATGCATGATGCGGCGACTTCCTCGCCAAAATCGCGGAGGAGGACAAAGAAGACGGTGTTTTTGCTTCCGCTGCCGAGCGTGCCCTTGTCGAGAGCACCACACATCACTTCGCTGTTACGAATGACAACAACTGCAAACACGCAAAGAGTACGGAGGACGAGAAGAGAGAGAAAGAGAGAGGATTATTGGGGATACGTGCCATAGGAAAGGAGTGGAAGAGTGATTTTCAGACAAATTCGACCGCAAGGTGCATCTGCGTGCGTGTACATACCACCAACACGCACGCACACACACACACACACCGATAACAACAACAGTAACACATAAGCATTGTCTTCACACATCAAGCAGTAGGCGGCAAACGGTCATCGCACACTCACATCCGTCGTTGGCACACATATCCTCGCCCTTCTTTGAATACGTGCGTCCGGGGGTTCTGAGGTTCATGACAACCGGCGACATCTTGTTGGGGCGGAAGAGCACATTGAACAGCTGCTTTCCTGTCCACAGGCGTGCGGGCTGTGGGTGTGTGTGTGTGTGTGTGTGTGTGTGTGTGTGAGTGATGACATTTATCAGTGAGCCCCCGAACATTCCAGTACCAAATCGATGCTGAAGAGAGAAATAAGACTCGGATTGCGATTCTAACGCGTCATGACCATTGTAACTCCACAGAAGTGAGCGAGTGAAAAAGTGAGACTGAAGGCGGGTAAATCAGTTTGCAAGCAGATCTGGCACCACACACACATACACGACACGACACGACACATAAACCCACACACCTTGACTATTGCGGGCGGTGGAATGTCAATCTGCATGTGCGCATCGTTCATGTATGTGCAGATCTGAGTGAACTGAGCGCGGTCGAAGAAAGTGTCCCTCAGAGTGATCACAAACGACGCCGTAATGAAGTCCTGGATGGCGGCAATGAGGGGCTCGCCGTTGCGGGGGGTGATCATGTTGGACTTGACCTGCACGCACGCGCACGCACGCACGCACGCACACACACACACACACACACACACACACACACACACACACACACACACACACACACACACACACACACAC
>CALSCR010001892.1:0-47234 GCA_943704495.1 Pigoraptor chileana
GTGTGTGTGTGTGTGTGTGTGTGTGTGTGTGTGTGTGTGTGTGTGTGTGTGTGTGTGTGTGTGTGTGTGTGTGTGAATCTGTGTGTATGTGTGCATGTCTTCGTGTGCGTGCATTGGCACTGTCAGAGAAGGTTGTTTTGCAAACTGAGCCATTTCAATTTTCCGAGAAATTCGAAAATTTGCATTTGTGGCAAAAATTGGAAGCAATTAGATAATAATGGGCATTATTGGCATGCTATATACATATTAAGCAACAAAGTGAATATATGCCCATTTATGGACTACCACCATGACGTCACTGACTCCGGGTTACTGCCGCAGAGACGAGTAGACGAGCAGCAGCAGCCCAATGGTGCCAACAATGGTGGTCATCACGAGCGAAACACCGCACAGCATGCGCAGCCCGAGACTACACCGACAACGCCCGAGCATCGAGGAGCCCACACCATAATCCCGCCATCGCCCGCCAAACGGTCAAAATTGATGAATCAGCGAAAAACAGAAGAGACGCAGTATGAGGCATACAAAGCACAACAGCGTGCGAATCCGCAATACACGGCGGGGTCCGGGCGCCTCGGGGGATCGGTGGACGATGAGGCAGCGGTGAGAGAACGACAGGCGGCGGCGCAGCGACGTGCAAAAGCGGAAAAAATGCTCCTTGAAGAGAAGCGGAAGAAGGAGGAGAAGCAAGCCGAGCAGGACGAGATTGACAGGAAAAAGGCCATTCAGCGGCAGAAAGCACTCGACAACGAAGAGAGAGCGCGCATCGAAAGAGAAGCGAGGACGCCGACTGCGGAGGAGCTTAGAGAGAAGCGATTGCGTCATTTTGAGAGAAAATGATTGCTTGTATAGTGCGTTATGCTGTGAAATTATGCGCCAAGTTGTCGTCCATCTGTGTTGCCTGTGTGCGTGATTGCGTTTTATTTGCGTGAATGTCTCTTGCAGTTCGTGCGCAATGTACTTGAGCCTATTTGCGCCGCTCACTTTGTGTGAGTCCTTGTGTAGTTGCACACAGGCGTGCCATTGGCAGATTGGCAGGCGGCATTTGGCCTGCATCGGCATCGCCCCATTGTGGCCGGGTGGAAGGCGCCCCTTCGTTTTGAGACCAAACTGACCTGGGGACGACAATCTAAAACAGTAGCCAAATAATTGGTGATAGTGTCGCAGCGAAAAAGAAGGATTTGTTGTTCGCTTGTGTTTACTGGGCACAGTGCAAATGACGCACTTGTAAGCACTCGGGGGCACCGAACGATCGACAGAAAGGTTGCAAAATATTGAAAATTCACGCAGAGTGCGCCCGTTTTTGCGGGTTTCCGCACAACGCGATCACAGAGAAAGATGACAGTGCGTGATAACCATGTTGTCTGCGGCGCAATACTGGGAAGCATGCGAATGCGCGGGAAGAGGATAGAGCCCAAATCCACACACACACGACACACACCAGCACAATGCACACACAAGCACACAGAATTACACACCGAACATCAATCCACAACCACCGCCAACCCCACAGCACCCCCAAACACTCGACTGGCGCACAAAATACCGGCCGTTCAATCCACTTGCGAATTGCCACTGCAGCATAGAAAAAAGATCCACACTGCGAACCCGACCGCACTCATCGTCATCACACCGCACGCCTCCATCGTCAAAAGTGGCCACACAGGCACACCGACAGACGCGAGCAGTCCCTCCCTCCTCTATTGTCTGCTGTCCACTGACAGGTCCTTGCTGCTTCATCGATCAACAAAGACAACAGCCCCGAATTACAGTGGACGCGCAAGTGACATTCGCCGGACTCGAGATGCGCACAAAAAGGAGGAAGTGAGGCGATGTGTGTAGTGCAGTTTAGGCGGCGACCTTCTCGCGGAGGAACTCCTTGATGGAGTTCTTGTTCCACGAGTCGATCCTGCGGGCGGGCGATTGCAATTGAAATTGTTGAAGGTGAGCGATGCCATATACACACACACACACACACACATATATATATATATACACATATATGTATATATATATAAAACGAGCGCGCAGTCACACACAAACACACATACATACATACACACATACATACACCATACAAATACACACACACACACACACACCTGACGGTCTCGACAACCACACCGGCCGCGTCGAGAAGGTACAGAGTGGGGCTAGCGCCTCCCTTGTACTGCACGTGACAGGAAGGAGGGGGGGGGGATGAGAGTAAATTGGAGAGCGAATACATCCATCAGTCAGTCTGAAAAAATCAGTCACAGCTCACTTTACAGCCGGCGACCGACCGAGTGTCATTTACTTACCGCAACCTCAAGGTTGGGGAACTCGGTCACTTCCGGCCCTCGCACGAATTCTGTGTGGGTGAAAGCAAAGAGAGAGATACGTGAATATGATGAATATATAATACGGAGTTTGATGTCGGAAATGCAACGTTATAACTACCAAACAACAACCAACAAACAACAACGAGACATTCACCGTGATGAAAGATGATGATATATCCAACACATACGCACACGACATGCCACAACATTTCCTCACCAAAAAACAAAAAAACACAACACGAAGAAACACACACGCACCGGCGAGTTCACGGAAGGACCCGAGCTTTCATGAGCAGACCTCGAGGCGCGCCCTCGCAAACTTTTCCTTAGCCCCGGCCTCCTCACGGTCCTCAAAGCAGCATGCACGGCAGTTGGCCTCTGCACTCTCGGGAAGACCTAGATCCTTGAGCTTGTCGCAGCTGGAGCACACAAGATGCTCGTCGAACCCAAGCGAATCGCAGCTGGCGTCGGCTTTGCCAATATGCGCATCCGCCACTGGCGCTGTCGTCAGGGCAGCAAGAACAAGGGCAACCACCCACGCCCCAAGGAGCGCGCGGCCACACTTGATGTCGCCCATTGCGGTGTTGTGTGTGTGTGGAGAGAGATCTCCAAAACTGACGACAACTGAGACAATATGTGTAATTGCTCTTTAAATGTGCTGAACGATAACGACACGAAGGAGAACAATTGTGTGCTGGGTGTGTTGACGACAGCCGGGATGCTTCCGAGGACTCGCACAAAGCTCTTATCACGTGAGATCACATGATGGATGACAAAACCGGCGATCTCTCCGGTCAGCCGTGCCGGTTCAGTTCATACATATATAAACAAGTTTGTTCGTCGTAATAGCCTCTTCTTCATTCGTCTGATTGGATATTGTGAGGATGGCGTGTTTAAGGAGTCTCGTGTTCGTACGCGCAAACCCGACTGTGCATGCGCATGTCGTGCGCTCAGTCCGCCTGCACACGTCAGCATCTGCACTTGCGACTGAGGGGTCACAAGCAGCAGAGCAGACGACACAGGCACACGACGAGTGGGTTGGCAATGAGACACGTGCTTCCTGTCACTTGTGGAAGTTAAAGACATTCATACTGAATACGCGCTTGGTTGATTCCGTTGGCTTGTGACTGAGAGATTGTTGTGTTTTAATGACTCAGGGAGCAAGCATTGAAGACACAGTTATTGGACACGGCGTTGGATAATGTCCCGCACTATGGCTGGACAACGGATGCAATCACAGAAGGTGTGTGAAATGAGGAAAGTTGCACAAAGGCTGCGACTGGAAGGGCATGGCACTCTCACGACATCCTCATGACATGTAATAATCCGCACACAACACACACACACAGCCGCTGTCCAACTGGGACTTCCACGCATATCACACGGCATACTTTATCGCGGTCCGATCGACCTTGTCGATCACTTTGTTGAGTCGGCCAATGCGAGGCTGGTTGCACACGTGACACAGCACGGGCTCACGAGGTAGGTGTTGGCATTGGGCTCCAGATTGAAAATATTGTGGTGTTATTGCATCTGTTTTGCAGTGTGTAATCAGTGGCGGAGATGTAGATGCATGCGACGAAGTCATGCATGCGTATTGAATGTATGCTCCAAGCTGATTTTCATGCACGCACGCACACGGGCACGCACGCACACACACACACACACACACACACACACACACACACACACACACACACACACACACACACACACACACACACACACTCACACACTCACACACTCACATACTCACACACTCACACCTCCACGACGATATAGCGCGGATCTGCACGGTCGTCTTGGTGAGGCGATGCGACTGCGCTTGTCGATGCAGATACCATATGCGAGGCAGTGGCCGCAGGCGATGGCTCTGATGGTTCACCCACTCCACTTTGCGCACTCTTCAAAGCACTTGATGCGTCTGGTAGACGACATTTGGTTCCATGCTGGCGATAGGGCGACCGACGTGAGTGAAACTGTGTCTGTGTGCGTGTGTGTGTGTGTGTTTTTGGTGTGTGTGTGTGCATGTGTGTGTGTGTAATGTGGTGAGCGAGAGGATTTTTTAACCTGAGTTGGACTGCTGCAGTAGTGCTCACTCAAGCCTTCATCTCCTTGCCATCTATTCTATTTGTCTTCATCTTCTTCGATCGCGGACATGGCTTATTTGAATTCAATATTATTCACACTCGTGCTTGTTGATTGATTGTACATCGTTTGCAGTTTTCGTGGTATACCAAACGGACAGCCCTTGCGGCCATTTACAATGCCACAGGCAAGTGACGACACATTCATGTCTGTTATGATCCTTGCTTCCCATCACGATGGTCTGAGTCCATTGTGTGTGTGTGTGTGTGTGTGTGTGTGTGTGTGTGTGTGTGTGTGTATGTGTTTTTGTAGTGTGTCCACACGCGCGTGTGTTTGCGTGTTGTATTCGTGTGGTGTGGCTGTGTGTGTGCAATGCGCATGTGCATGTGTGTGCCATACCATATTACATGCACCTAGACAAAATTCTTCGTTGATTACCGGCCCATCCATGTGAGGTGTGAGTCTGCGCGAGTGCTGGTGGGCGGAATTCAGTTGGAGGGGCTGACACTGCGCCCCGCACCACAGAGCTCTTCATGGTGCAGGACACCTCGCCAGATTACCAGGCAACGTGGACTTTTCTTCAGTCCCGTCTCGATCATGCACGGCGCGTGGCGGAAGGGAAGGAGGAGGTGCGTGCGTGTGCTTCCTGTGCACACAACACACCATACCACACCACACCACACACCTTCTTCATGCAGTGGCTGATTGGGCCCGACTGACTGCTGTGTGAAATTCGTCTGCTTTGCAGTTGCTGAGGGCTGCGACTGTGGCCGTCCACGGTGCATCGGCGTTGTACACGACGGTACGCACGTGCCTCGCATCGAGTGTGCCCATTCACCCTTTTTGTTTGCCATATATGGATGTCCAGCGGTGACCGCCATCTCATCTTCTCGTTGGTCAGTCATTATCAAGTCCGTGACTTCGCAAACAATGCTCTGAACAAAGTACAATCGCTTGCCACAATCACATCTCTTTCCCGCAGATTCGTAACGTCACTGGCTTTAATGACACGCGGCGATAGGAAAAATGGATACAATCTTGAAACGAAACCGACAGACGACAATAAACACTTCTTATGCGTAAGACAGAGCGAGGATTCGCAAAAATATTCACAACCCCTTCGATACTTTCTTTGGTGCCTCCAAGACCAATGATGGCAAGTGAGAAGCAGATAGAATAGGGCGTCATGAGCACTTTCAGATGGCGTCATCGTCGTTCATGGGCTTAGGCTGAAGCACACAGAGGGCAAGAGGGAAGGCACAGCCGTGTACGAGATTCGGGTTGTAAGTGTCAGCAAAAGCAAGAGATGTAGGATTAAGTCAGTGTCTTAGGCGCTGTACCCATGGACTCCTCAAGCGAAAGCGAAAGCGAGAGAGAGAGAGAGACATGTCGTGCAACATTCAAGGTACAGACATCAACGCACACACACACACACGCATAGTACCTGCGGCAAGTCCTTGCGAGGCGGACGTTTGGGCACGGTAGGCGAGCTAGCAGGCTCATCTGCAGCGGCCGGCTCCTCCTTCTTCGCCTCGTCTTTCTTTGGCAGCGGAATGGGCAGCTGAGCGGGGGATAACGCATTGGAATAAATTGTATCAACACACACATTACATCACATCACACCACAAGCGTGTGACGAGTGCAACTAGCACACCATGCCGCGCAAACTCAAGAAAGCACACGAACAAAGACAAATACACGCAAGCAACGTAAACGGCATGCACCTTGCGTGTGGGACGCAGCGGCTGCTTTGAGTCGTCGCCGTCGTCTTTCTTCTCTTCACCGGCCGACGCCGACGCCGCCTCAGCTTCTTCTGCCTTCTTCCGCTTCGCCGCGAGCATTTCGGCAACGGCCTTCTGTGCCTCCAGCTGAGGCGCGTTCATATCGAGCGAAGTCGCCGGACCCGGCAGCGGGCGCGACGGGCGCGTGGGCCGCTTAGACTCCTCAGCGTCACTTCCGGAGGCGGCGGCAGTCTCCGCGAGGGCCTCCTCCGACAGGCGCGGCTTGGGCTTGGGAAGGACAATGGGTATCTTCTTCGGCGTTGGGGTTGTCGGCGTCGCTGGCGCAGAGTCCTCCGCGGCGGATGCGGTGGAGCCCGAGTCCGAGTCAACCGTCTGCTGCTTCTGGAGCTTCTTTGCGGCCGCCATTTCGGCAATCGACTTGCCCATGCCGCCCATCATTCCCATTCCCATAATGGGCTTTGGCTTGATGAGCTTCGGCGCCTCCTCCTCAACGGCCGGCTCCTCCGCCTTTGCGGGGGCGTCGCTGTCCGTGAGTGTGGCCTTGGCGGGCTCGTCTGCGGCGGGGGCGGGGACCGGGGCGGGCTCTTCTTTCTTCTCCTCCTTCTTCTCCTCCGGGGCAGGGGCGGGCGCGGGCGCGGGCTTGTCTGCGGGGATGGGCGGGGCAGACGCAGGTGCGACTGCAGGGGCGGGATCCGACTTCTTCTTAGCGGCCTCTTTGTCCTTCCTGTCCCTCTCCTCCTTCTCCTTCTTGTCACGTTCCTCCTTCTCCTTCTTCTCCCTCTTTTCGCGCTCTTTCCTCTCCTCTTCTTCCTTCTTCTTGCGCTCCTTCTCCTCCTTCTCCTTCCTCTCCTTCTCCTCCTTTTCTTTCTTTTCTTTTTCTTTCCGCTCCTTCTCCTCCTTCTCCTTGCGATCTTTTTCCTCTTTCTCCTTCTTCTCCCTCTCCTTCTTGTCGTCGTCCTTCTTTCCGCCAAACAGACTCGTTTTCTTCTTCTCCTCTGTCTTAGCCTCCTCCACAGCCGCGGGTGCGGGTGCGGGCGCGGGCGCTGACGCGGCAACAGGCTCCGGCTCCTCTCCCTCGCCCTCTTCCTCCCCAACGTTTGTGGGTCGCGGGCGGCGCGTGGGCGGGCGGCGGTTCGTTCCCTTTGGCCTCTCCTTTGTTACCGCCGACGAGAGCGTCCCCGTCGACTCGACCGCATTCAGTTCCACCTCCACCTCAACGCGGTCCTGCTTAAACACCTTGGCATCGGCAGACGATGCCCTCGGCGTCGTCTCCACTGCCGCACTGCTCGAGCGGGGCTTAACAGGTTCGACGGCAGCGCTGCTGGACCTCGGTTTGACTTCCTCAACAGGCTTGGCCTCAACAGGGGGTGCGGGTGCGGGTGCGGGTGCGGGTGCGGGTGCGGGTGCGGGTGTGGGTGCGGGTGTGGCAGCCGCCGCAGCCTCCACGCGATCGTCCGTCTCAGTGCCCGCGTCCTCGTCCAAGAGCAGCATCGACCTACGCGCCTCTCTCTTCTTCTTTGTGGCAGGCGACTCCCTCGGCACGGCCTCCGCCTTGACAGCCAGCGTTGCGCCTGCAGATGGCGCCTCCGCTGCGACCGCGGGTGCGGGTGCGGGTGCGGGTGCGGGTGCGGCGGCAACCACCACGGTGGGCTCCAGCGGCTTGCTCTCTGCCCGTGGCTTGGGCGCTTCTGTCGGCTCGAGGACTTCCACGATTGAGTCGCTCTTCGGCGGGCCGACGGGGCTGGGCGCAGCGGGCGAATCCTCCGCCGATTGGCTGAGGCGGCGCTCGAAAGAGGGCGCGCTCATCTGTCCCTGCGACAGGCGGCGCGTGACGGCAGACTCCCTGACCGCGTTGAGTATTTGGTTGCACGAGTCAATGCACCGCTCAATGTAGTCCCTCGTCGCCTCAAACGCAACATTGGAAATGGCCGACCCCGCCGCAAGGCATGTTTCGCGCGCCTTGTTCGAGACGTCCCTCCCGGCACTCTTCAGGAGCAGCTGTTCCAAATACGCACGTGACACGCGACCGCCGCGGAGGTTGAGGGTGAGGTTGTACATGACCTTTGCATCGACAAGTGGCGTGTCCTGGACGCCACCCGCGCCAACCTGGTTTGTGCCGCCGGGCAGCCTGGCGAACATCCGGGTGACGGCGTCGTCAAAGGCGCTGTCGAGGGCCTTGTCAATGTGGCCGACAGTCGTTGTCATTTCGTCGGCAATGGTCTGGGCCTGCTGTTGCGCAATTTCGTCGACGAGAAAGGGAAGGTCTGCAAGGGCCTTGCGCGACTGTTCGGCCATCGCGAGAGACGTCACGGCAAGCTCAATTGCCCCAGATGCATCCGCCGAGTTCAGCTCCTTCATCCGGCCGATCGTCTGCCTCGCCTGAATGATGAGGCGGTCGATGTTCTCGACTTGTGCGTTGTTCTGTGTGTGTGTATGTGTGTGTGTGTGTGTGTGTGTGTGTGTGTGTGTGTGTATGTGTGTGTGTATGTATGTATGTGTGTGTATGTATGTGTATTGTGTGCGGCATTAGTACTTATGTCACGAGAACGATAGAATGGAAAGATAACAACATCCAGAATTTGCACCTGTAGCATCTGTGGACCGACGGTCGTGCTCGTGTCCTCAACAGGACCCGTCTTGTACGCCGTGTTGTTGTTGCGCTGAAGGGCAGCCTCGATCTTTGTAAGCGACTTCATCATGAGCGAGCTGTGCGTCTTGAGTACAGCCGCGACGTCCTGGATTGGCGTGGCCATCCGCTTGATGCTTGGGTTGCTGTTGTGGGGCAATGTAGGGCGCGGTGTCAGCCTTTGTCTCGTTTGTCTTTGTCATTGTGTGTGCGTGCATGTGTGCGTGCGGGTGGGTTGAAGTTTACCATGCATACACCACTTTCACGAGACATCTGCTATCCACTAGAATATTGCGGCAAGTGCCGCTCGCCCACGCCAACAACGCACCGTGACAGCGCATATGCGATTTCCTGGAAGCCCGCGATGGACGTCTGGTTGTCGTCCCAGTGGAGCTCGAGCAGCGTGCGGTTCAGCTGCAGCGCCTTGGCAAGCGCGCCGGCGCCCTTGTCTCCAAAGCCATTGCCGGTCACATCGAGGCTCGACAACGTCTCGTTTGCGCCAATGACGTCAAGCACAGGCACAATGTCCGTCTTGAGCTTGCAATCCGCAAGCGAAAACGACTGCAGCGCAATCTCAGGCGACGACAGCATATCGTTGATAGCTGCGGTGTGTTTTTTTTCCGTTTGTTGGTTTTATGGCATTAATAAATTTGCGAGATGTCCATCACCTTTTTTTTTATAGCATTTAGAATTGTAACGTGTGGTTGGTGGTTCTGTGTGTATGGGCATGTGCGTGCATGTGATGGTATGTGGCATGTGGTGTGTGTATGGATGTGCCGTGAGTTCGGCAGGCGACGATGCGCATTGGGATTTCATAATTTCACGGGTCATGCGCCGCAACCAAACACGCACTCACGCACCCTTAATCGCCTTGGCGCGCTCCTTCGACTTGGTCTTGAAGTTCCCGGCGAGCGAGAGATGCTTGAGAGTCGTGTTCAGAGCAAGACCGCCAACCTGCATTGCGCCAAAAGCCAACGAAGTGGGATATGAATTGTGAAGTAGGGAGTGCAGATTGTGAGCACTGGACGTGTGTTGTGACCTCAGACGGTATGCCCGTTGACCGACAAGAACAACAGCAACGAAAAGCGGGATTCAACCAGTGACACGTGAATGACAGGCAGTAGAATTGTAAGAAGAGACTCGCAACAGTGAGAGCAGTCGTGTGAGCTTGGGCAAATGCATGCATGCAGAGGCAAAAGCAGAACCACATGCCACCACATGCCACGCAGCACAACACCCACAATGTAGAAAATGGCTTCGTCGGTAAAGTCGTTGTCACTAATGTCCAGCCGCGACACGCATTGGATCTTGGGCATCATCGAGCCGATAATGCGCGCTCCCTGCATGCACGCGGGTACGACGCGGGGTGCGTTGGCGTTGGGTTATGGAATGGGTTAACAGAGGCAGCCACACAGCACCGCACCGCATATCATAAAACCACACACACACACACAAGCACACAACACAACAAGAGGACGACGGACGCATGCGACATCAGTCTATCAATCCACCACACACACACTGTACACACACCATAATGCCAAGGTCGTTGCCTTCCAGGCGCAATTCAAGCTCGTGTAGCATTGGGTTTGCAAAAAGCGCGTTGAAAAGGGACTTAATCGCAGAGTCCGGGATCTTCGTATTCGCAAGGTTGAGCTCCTTGAGGCACCCGGCCGTCTGGAAGAATTGATCCTGCAAACACAGTGGGCATCATTTGGCAAGTGAAGACGCGTCAGCGATGCAAAGAAAGTAGGGGAAGAGCAAGGGTGGGCGCACATTTCACCACCCTTGCTCAAGGCAGAAATAGACACACGCACACACGCGACTGCGACAGCACAGGCACTCACAAATGAGATGGGCACTGTGAAGTCCTTGCCCTTCTTGAGAGTAAATTTGTTGTTTGACAAGTCCAATCCGCACAGATTCAATCCGCATCCCCGCTGAAGCGCCGCAAACGCGTTTTCAATGACACCGCCGGTGTTAGACAGGTTGAGATGCGTGATCGCATTCGGCATTGCCAGAAAGTCTGCGAGATCACAACGAAAGTCAAGCAGTATTCAAGTCAGTCTCTTGAGCATTCTGCGTGTGAAAGGAAGAGTGGGCGATTCGCGGTGCTCACAGCGCCAAAAACACAAACCAATCGACACAAACCGCCAGAGTGGCGTAGAATTCAAGTCGATGTGCTTGCGCATGCACACCAAAAGCACAGAAAAAAGAGATACAATATACGAGCCTCGTTGTTTCGGAAGGCTGGCAGACAATATGTGCACATTCAACACGCCGCAAACACACGCACACACGACGCTACACGCACCAAGAATGGACGTAAGACCCTCCTGGAGGATCTGATTGTCACTGATGTTGAGCTTGTTCAATGTGGAAAGGAGGTTGACGTTCTTGCGGAGGGCCATTGAGAGCGCAACGGCACCTGTCACAGTCAAATTGCGCGCGAACGAAAACAGACAAAAGGCGACTGTTTTGAGTATTCTGAGACTGCCAACAGCATCGCAGGGGAAGCATATCAGTCCCGATGACGGCAAGATCGAAATAAATAATTGCACACGGCCCGCCCCAATCGGGAATACTCACCCTTGGGACCAAATCCAGTGTGAGACACATTGATTGAGGACAGATTGCCCGACGTCGACTGAAGCGCGCCAGCAAGGGCCATGATGCCTGCATAGCAACGCACGTGGGTGGGCGTCAGAAACGCCTCAATTGCATCCGCCATCTTAAACCATTGAACAGGCTTAGCTCTAACCCTCAATGATACAAACAATAGAAAACACCAAGGCACACGGACGAGGACACGCACACACACATACACACACACACCCTTGTCTTCAATGTTATTGCCAGAGAGGTCAATTCCCTGGAGGTTCAGCCCAATGTTTGAGGTGAGGCTGTCGGTCAGGGCCTGCACAAACCCCGAGTTGATGTTCACCGACGAAATAATCTGCGGCGTAGAACGCACACGAATACCAAAATTCAGACATAGCAACCGCAGGAACAAGGACACACAGGCTGACAAGCACTCAACGAGAGAAACATGTCACATGGTAAGCGTTACATGCCCACATATGCGAAGGACAGAAGCAACTACAACTACAAGAAAATAACAAACAACAATTAGCAACAACAGCGGCAAGGTGCGGCAGCCCACAATTTCTTCGAGAGTTCGCGACTTCTTTGCAAGCTCAACAATGGCCCCGAGGGCGTCCGAGCCAATGCGAGTGTCGCGCACTGAAATCTTCGTGAACCACGAGTTGAATGTAAGCGCCTGAATGATGGGAATAGCCTCCCTGGGGACGACACGGGCACGTGGGGTTGGGTAGGGTTGGGAGGACAAGGGTTAGGGGGGTGTCTGGGGCTACGTTAAAACAGCAACGAAAGCGTGGATTCTGTTTTGCGTTCTGAGGGCACGCAGCTATGCGAGGCGCACAATCGACAATCCTGGCCAAATACTCACTTTCCCTCAATATTCCCGACGTCGTTGAGTGCAAATTCCTTTGTGTTGTTCTGCGCGTAAATGTTGTCAATGTCCCACACGATCTCGTGGTTAATGGGCACGCCGAGCAAATCGCAGTAGCCGACGTAGCTCCGGGAATAGCTTCCGCACGGCGACGGCGCCACTCCGACAACGACATCATGCATCAGAACAAGGTCGCCGCTGAAAAGACACACGGTCGCGTGTTGCGTCGGCAAAAATTAGCCACAAAAGGATATCAGTCCAGGTAGTAAATAAGTATACAATACATATACATAAACAAGAGTGTAATCCCCGACGGTGGTACACCACATGGATACACGCACGCCGCACACATACACATCTTGTGTCATGAAAGCAATGAACGCCAGACTAGAATGAGCGATTGAAAGAAGCCAGCCAATATGCTTAATGGCGAGCAGTGTGCTCCGTCACAACGGACAGAAAAAGTACTTTTGGGTGGATACACACACACACACACACACACACTAGGCACAAAAAACAATCACTGGGGCACATAGATACACACCGGCTGTTCGGCTGAAAATCGTACTTGAGCAGCGCCTCCACCGCGAGAGGGAAGCTGATCTTCATGGCTGCGCGCGTGCACGCAATCGCATTGATCACAGTGTCCGGCGACGTCTTGAAGAAGACGGTGCGGTCGCCACGGCACTTGTAGCAGACCTATCGCACGTGCATGCAGCAGGCGCACCGGCCACAATACAGACCACACAATTCAGCAGTGAGACACGGAATGCACCAGCCACGAATCTACGCCAGATCCATGTTCGCATGCGGTGACCACACTCGAAAGGCAGGTTCCTCCACAGTTTTGCGGCGTGGCAGCGCAATCAATGACACCCCACATCGGCATGGTGATGCACTAACCTCATCTTCAGCGAGGCTTTGCACTAGGTACACATCGAGGAGATGGACCGACAACTCGACCTGTTGGAAAACGCACACGCGGGGCACTTGCTCAGCAAATGCACAAACAAATAATGCGCAACGACACTCACATATTGCAGGCAAATGGCATCCAGCAGCCAGTATTCTTACCTTGCACGGTTTTCCAATCGAAAAGACCATGATGCGTGTGGCAGTGATGACCTGTAAAGGAAGACACAATTGGTGAGGATGCGTTTCTCCCTTAGCAAGCAGTGCCTACAGAACGTACATCCTGTAACCATACGCACCACTGCCTTGTCTTCTCCACGGCCCTTCACAAACAATTTGACAACAGCATCAAAGAAGATGTCGGGCCCGGCTGCCTTACGGACGGTCTCTGTAATGTCAAATGAAAGTCAGAATGGCGTCCATGGAGATGAAGTCAAGGAGTCCAATTTAAATCCGTACTAAGCATAGAAATAACACAATGACAATAATGGCACGGCCTCTGAAAGAGGCTGCTTGCAAGGGCGGATACCGACAATCTCGGGCCCGAGACTGTTGACCGTGGGAGCGCTCTGCGAATAACAGAAACAACAATTGGGTCACAATGAGACAATGCGTGGGTGCGCACGTGCAGGAGTTGTCACCTATGCGTGCATGTGTGCATGCGTGTGGGCGTGCGTGTGTGCTTGTGCTGCACAGTGAACCATGCAAACACTCCTCGACATGCATGAAGGGGATCGGCGTGTGAACACGAGAACAGACCATTTTTGCACACGGATAGCCTTGCGCACTCGAGAAACAAAGCGGACCCGCAGGATGCAAAGTACCCCCGTGTGTGTGAGTGGGCGTGCGGTAAATAGTTGGCAAACCAACACAACCGCCGTCTGAGAGTAACTAAAAGTAAACAAAAGCTACAGTGCGGCACATAACGAACAACGCATCCCCCGTATGGCGCTACTAAAATGCTCTGCTTGCACACAACACAGTGGGACTTTGAAAAAAATCTTTGTAAACCGGCCGAGAGCATTAATTTGAAACGGAGTTCAGCTCTTTGCATCGTTTTGGGGGTCACATTTCAAATAACCGTTTGTTTACACTTTGGAGTTTGACAGAGTTTACTCCGGCTATCCCGCGGATCAGGGAAAGTGAAGGATATCCCGGTGAGTACGCCTGGATATCCCGGTGGCATCGGTGCATAATTTGACTATTATCGGTTTTGGGCCAATTTTTGTGCCATTTTCAAATTAATTGGCGCCGATTGAGAACCCGCCATTCCGACAGCGGTTGTCATGGACACCTCGACGATGAAACAAACTGAGACAAACGAAAATTGCCCAACACGCTCCCTTCCCACACGCACACACACACACACACACACACGCACACACACACACACAGACACACACACACACACACACACACACACACACGCTTGTTAAAAAATAGGAGCATTCTTCCATAAATCCATTACCAACCATCACTATATTTTTTTGCCCGTCATTTTGAGTAAATCGGCGGTGTCTGCTTTTTTATTGTGGGCTAGGTGCACAACCGCGTAGTGCGGTGCGCTATATATATTGGCTCCTGAGATCAATTCTGCCGGGAGAGGCGCGAGACGAAACGACTGTGCATTCTTAGTATTGCGACGAACGAAGAAAAGAGAAACGAGAAAGAGAGGGAATTCGTCGCCCTCTTTGTATCCCACACATAACGCGTTAGCGGTGTCAGCCTGTGCGGATCGTTGGACGATGGCCAACGAGGGAGATGCCGGTCGCGATGGCGACTGGGAAGACCCACGCGTGGGCTTCCTTGAGCGCTTCTACCTCAAGTCGACAAAGCTCAAGGACGACAAGTGGAAGAAGATGCTCTCAATTGAAGACAACAAGTGCGTAATGTTTGTTGCGCAAACAATTGCATTGGCTTGTGTTCGCTCTGGTTTTTTTTTGGTTTTTTTCTGAGGTTTTGCACGTATCTTAACACTCGCTCCTTGTGCACGCGCACGCAGGCTTATGATCATCAACTTTCTCGAGAAGGCAGATCACGGGTTTATTCTGTTTGCGCAAAACGCGCGCGACGACATTGTACCGTCGTTTGATCCCCCGGCGAGCCTCAAGAAGAAGTCTGTGTACTTTGTGAAGCGGAAGCTGGACCAGCAGGAGCCTCTGAAGGCCGCCACGATGAAGAGGGACCTCATCTACGGCGATCTGTCATATTCGCCCCTTGAGCATCTGTCGGCGGTGGTGGATGACGTGTACCTCCCCATGCTGATGAACCAGCGCAACCACACAAAATGGCCCGCAGTCGTCGCGCAGGACGTTCTCCGCCACATCCACAGGCTTAAGAGCTCGGTCTATGTTGTCGCCGGACAGGTCAAGGTGCGTCTTGCTTGTTCTCATTGCTTTGTCTTTGCCCGTTTAGTATCTATTCTATTCTGTATTTCTCACCCACACGTGCGTTACTAGGTGCTTGAATTATGTGCTGATGTGTTTATGCTTTCTATGTGTGTGTGTGCGTGCTTGTGCAGGGCAAGACGCTTCTTCCTCTTCCGGTGGGCACAGAGTCCGACACTAACATCGACAAGAACCTTGTCCACGCCATTGAGTCTGCGATCATTGACTGGACGCACCAGATTCGCGATGTGCTCAAGAGCAACTCCGCCGCGCCCCTCCTCGAGGGACACAATCCCGGCCCTCTTGTCGAGCTCGACTTTTGGGCGGCCAAGGCGGCGAATCTGCAATGCATCTACGACCAGCTGCGCAACGACAAGATCATGAAGATGGCCAAGGTGCTCGAGAAGAGCAAGAGCAGCTACTATCCTGCATTCAAGCGCATTTTCGAGGAGGTCGTTGCGGCGCTTATGGAGGCGAAGGATATCAACATTCACCTCAAGCCCCTGCGCCCGATTCTGGAGCGCATGAACGAGGCCGAGGACTTCAAGGAGATGAGCGCGCTGTTTGGGCCTCTAATGCACACGCTCAGCCTCATCTGGCAGCACTCGAAGTTCTACAACACTCCCACACGCCTCATCGTCCTCCTCCAGGAGGTCTGCAACGAGATGATCGAGCACGCGCGCTCGTATCTTGAGCCCGAGAACATTTTCAAGCTCGAGCCCGATGATGCGAAGGATCGCGTTGAGACAACGCTATCGATCTTTGATGCGTTTTACGGCGTTTACCACGACTACAAGGCGCGGATCAACCAGAAGTCGAAGGAGTCTGCCGCTGCGGCGGCGAGCTCGTCGAACGGAGCGACTGCTGAGCCGACGGTGCGCCCGTGGGTGTTTGAGGACAAAATGGTCTTTGTTCGCCTCGAGAAGTTCCAGGACCGCATCCGCAAGGTGCTTGACTTTTTCGCGACGGGCCTCGAGTTCATCAAGCTGGAGAAGGTTGAGATTGGCGGCGTGAAGGGCAAGCAGCTGAGCAACCAGCTGCAGCAGATCTTCAAGGAGTTTGAGAGCAACTGGCAGGCCTTCTCCACGCGCACCTACGACCCGCTCGACCCCAACATCCCCGACTTTGAAGATGACTTCGATGTGTTCTCCCTCAAGATTCGGGATCTTGATCGGCGTCTCGCGAGTGTTATATCGCAGGGATTTGATGACTGCGCCGTCGTGGAGTCTGTCTTCAAGCTCTTTGACAGCTTTGCGGGGCTTCTCGACCGCCAGGTGATCCGCGCGGACATTGAGCAGAAGTACACGCGGCTGCTGTCGATGTTCAGCGGCGAGATGGACGATGTGAAGGCCATCTTCAACGCCCAGAAGACGAACCCGCCCGTCCACAAGAACCAGCCGACCGTTGCCGGCTCGCTCTCGTGGTCGCACGAGCTGCGCAACCGCATTGATGGACCCATGCGCAAGCTCAAGGAGCTCAAGTCGGACGTCTTGGCGTCGGCGGAGGCGGAGGCCGTCTCTGAAAAGTTTAACGAAATGACGGCGTGCCTCAACCAGTTTGACGACACAATCTACAATGCGTGGTCGGAGACTGTCGGCGTCGAGAGCCAGAAGAACCTGCAGCGCCCGCTCCTTGTGCGCGAGGGCGCCAACCTCCTCACCGTCAACTTTGACTCTCAGCTTGTGGCACTCCTGCGCGAGGTCAAATACCTCGAGTCTCTCGGTAAGGGCAACATTCCGCAGTCGGCCGCGGCCATCTTCGCAAAGTCGGAGACCTTTCGCCAGTATGTTGGCAATCTCGATCTGATGGTGAAGCAATACAACCGAATCCGCGAGACGGTGATTGATGTTGAGGCGCCGCTGATCGAGAGCCGCCTGAAGGCGATCGACGAGCAACTGAAGCGCGGTCTGTCTGAGCTCAACTGGAATTCGGAGGGCATTCAAGAGTACATTGCGACGACCAAGGGCGCTGTGGAAGAGCTGTCGCAGCGTCTGCAGAAGGCCAAGAGCAACGTCGAGGAAATTGACGTCATCATGGCCAACTGGTACAAGGCGCCCCTCATTGAACGCGCGGGAAAGAAGGGCCTGCTCAACGTTGCGGAGAAGGAGGCAAAGCTCGCCGTCCGATACGATGAGATCCGCGCGGGTGGTCAGCGCATCCACGCGCTCCTCCGCGAGTCGTGCACGTCTCTTGAGGCCACCGAGGGCTCGTCCGAGTGGCACGCGTACGCCGAGTACGTCGATGACCTCGTTGTGGAGGGATTCTTCAAGACGATCCACTGCTCGCTGCTCTATCTGCTGCAGAACATGGACGCTGAGTTTCTCAAGTCGAACGAGCTTCCCGCCCTCATGGAGGCGCGCTTTGAGCTGATTCCACCGCACATGATTTTCACGCCGTCAATGGACGACGACCACGATTCGTCGGTCATGGCGATCATCGAGACGATCCTCCGCGATGTTTACCGCGCAGCTACGCTCGTTCCCCGCCTGGCCAGCCACTCTGTCCTCCCCGACTACTCGCGCGACATGGACGAGATGGTGGACCTGACGGACATGAAGTCCGAGCTTCTCGACAGCGTCAACGGTGTCATGAACTCGTGCATCGAGTACCGCAACTCTTTTGACGTGTATGCGTACCTCTGGACGGACGACCGCCAGGACTTTTTGGCACAGTTTCTCAAGTACGGCAAGGTGCCGACCCCCGAAGAGATTGAGGCCGCCGGCGAGGAGGGCATCAAGCCGACTCCGCCGACGCTCGAGCAGTACAAGCGCCAGATTGACACGTATGAGAAGATCTACACGAAGATCCAGGCGATGAACGGGCTTGCGGCGTTTGATGGGTGGTTCCGTGTGGACGCGAAGCCCTTCAAGGCGACGCTGTCCAACATTGTCAAGAAGTGGAGCTACATGTTCATCCACCACCAGATGGACCACGTGACCAACACGCTGTCGGATCTGTCCAAGTTCATCAAGGACGTCACTGCCGGTCTGTCGCATCCGGTGGTCGAGGGCGACCTCCCCGGACTCGTCGATGTGATGGGCCTGCTGCTTGCCGTCCGCGAGCGCACGTCCAACACGGACGAGATATTTGAGCCCCTGAAGCAGACCGTGACGCTCCTCAAGACGTACGACGTCGACATGAACGAGGAGGTGCACAACCTGCTTGCGGAGCTCCCCGATCACTGGGCCAACCTCAAGAAGACGGCCACGTCGATCAAGCACGAGGTCGCCCCGCTGCAGGCAAACGAGGTGGCCGCGCTCATGAAGAAGTGCGCCCAGTTTGAGCTGCGCAACTTTGACTTTCGCGAGCACTTTACCCGCTCTGCGCCGTTCAAGTACGACATTCCGATTCCGCAAGCGTACCGCTCGCTCGATCGCGCACACCGGCAGACGACGGCGATGGAGGAGGAGCTGAAGCAGCTGGAGCAGTCTGCGTCGCTCTTTGAGGTTGCCTTGCCCGAGTACAAGCAGCTGCGCACCTGCCGCAAGGAGATCTCGCTTCTCAAGGTGCTGTGGGACATGATTGGCCTCGTCACGTACTTGTTTGACGACTGGCGGACGACGCTCTGGCGCGCAATCAATGTCGAGGCGATGGAGCTCGAGTCGAAGAAGTTTGTCAAGGACATTCGCGCGCTTGACAAGGAAGTGCGTGCGTGGGATGCTTTTCTTGGGCTCGACTCCACGGTGAAGAACATGATCACCTCGCTTCGTGCCGTCGGCGAGCTGCAAAACCCCGCCATTCGCGAGCGTCACTGGCAACAGCTGATGCACGCGACCAAGGTGAAGTTTTCCATGTCGGACGAAACGTGCCTCAACGACCTGCTGGCCCTCAACCTGCACAACTTTGAGGACGAGGTGCGCTCGATTGTGGATCGTGCAACCAAGGAGTTGAGCATGGAGAAGATTCTGTCTGAGCTCGACAAGACGTGGTCTCAGATGGAGTTTGACTACGAGAAGCACCCGCGCACGGGCCTGTCGCTCATCCGCTCGTCCGAGGAGCTCGTTGAGACGCTCGAGGACAACCAGGTCGTCATGCAGAATCTGATGACGTCCAAGTACGTGGCGCACTTTTTGGAGCAGGTCAGCCGGTGGCAGCGCACGCTTTCCACCGTCGACTCTGTCATTACAATCTGGTTTGAGGTGCAGCGCACGTGGTCGCATCTGGAGTCGATCTTTATTGGCAGCGAGGACATCCGCAACCAGCTGCCGGAGGACTCGAAGCGCTTTGACGGCATTGATTCGGACTGGAAGGAGCTGATGGGCAGTGCGGAGAAGACGCCAAACGTCGTGGAGGCGTGCTGTAAGAAGGGCCTCTTTGAGATGCTCGAGGGCATGCAGGCCCGCCTCGCCCTCTGCGAGAAGGCGCTGGCCGAGTACCTGGAGACGAAGCGTCTTGCTTTCCCCCGCTTCTACTTCGTGTCGTCGACGGATCTGCTCGACATTCTCTCCAAGGGCAACCAGCCCGAGGAGGTTGCCAAGCACCTCAGCAAGCTGTTTGACAACATGGCGCAGCTCAAGTTTGAGACGGACGCCGATGGCAAGACTACGAAGCGCGCTCTCGGCATGTACTCGAAGGAGAAGGAGTATGTCGAGTTTACCGAGCCGTGCGACTGCAGCGGGCAGGTCGAGCGCTGGCTCAGCCTGTTGATGAAGACAATGAGGGCGACGCTGCGAAGCATTCTCACCGAGGCCGTCGTTACGTACGAGGAGAAGCCCCGTGAGCAGTGGATTTTCGACTACGCCGGGCAGATCTCCCTTGCCGGCACGCAGATTTGGTGGACGACCGAGGTCAACATTGGATTTGAGCGCCTTGAGGAAGGCTACGAGAATGCGCTGAAGGAGTACTATAAGAAGCAGGTGTCGCAGCTGACGACGCTGATCACGATGATCCAGGGTGAGATGACGCGCAACGACCGCCAGAAGATCATGACGGTCTGCACGATCGACGTGCACGCGCGCGACATTGTGATGAAGCTGATCCAGGAGAAGGCCGAGTCTGCGCAGGCGTTTTCGTGGCAGAGCCAGCTTCGTCACCGCTGGGACGACGAGCAGCGCGACTGCTTTGCAAACATTTGCGACGCGCAGTTCCGCTACTGGTACGAGTACCTCGGCAACACTCCTCGCCTCGTCATTACTCCGCTCACCGACAGGTGCTACATCACTCTCACGCAGTCGCTCCACCTGGTCATGGGCGGCGCGCCCGCGGGCCCCGCCGGTACCGGCAAGACGGAGACGACCAAGGATCTTGGTCGCGCACTCGGCATGATGGTCTATGTGTTCAATTGCTCTGAGCAGATGGACTACAAGTCGTGCGGTGACATCTACAAGGGACTTGCACAGACTGGCGCGTGGGGCTGCTTTGACGAGTTCAACCGCATCTCGATCGAGGTGCTTTCCGTCGTCGCCGTCCAGGTCAAGTCGATCACGGACGGTCTCCGCGCAAAAAAGAAGCGCTTTATCTTCCAGGGCGAGGAAATCTCGCTCGAGTCGACGGTCGGCATCTTCATCACGATGAACCCTGGTTACGCGGGTCGCACAGAGCTTCCCGAAAACATCAAGGCGCTCTTCCGCCCGTGTGCGATGGTCGTCCCCGACTTTGAGCTCATTTGCGAAATCATGCTCATGGCGGAGGGCTTCATCGAGGCCAAGACGCTCGCGCGCAAGTTCGTCACTCTGTACGGACTCAACAAAGAGCTGCTGTCGAAGCAGGACCACTACGATTGGGGTCTCCGTGCCATCAAGTCTGTGCTTGTCGTTGCCGGCACGCTCAAGCGGTCCGAGCCCGATCTTCCCGAGGAGAATGTGCTCATGCGCGCCCTCCGCGACTTCAACTTGCCCAAGATTGTCTCTGACGACGTGCCCGTCTTCATGGGTCTCATCGGAGACCTCTTCCCGAAGGTCGAGGTGCCCCGCAAGCGCGATCTCGAGTTTGAGGACCAGATCCGCGTCACCGTCTCTGAGCTGAAGCTGCAGCCCGAGGACAACTTTGTGCTCAAGGTAGTGCAGCTTGACGAGCTTCTTGCCGTGCGTCACTGCGTGTTCGTTCTCGGCGGCGCCGGCACTGGCAAGACGCAGGTGTGGAAGACCCTCGCCAAGACGTACACAAACATGGGGCGCAAGGCCGTGGTGCACGATCTGGACCCCAAGGCAGTCACCAACGACGAGCTGTTTGGCTACATCAACCCCGCAACGCGCGAGTGGAAGGACGGCCTCTTCTCCACAATCATGCGCGAGATGGCGAGCATGTCTGGCGACAATCCAAAGTGGATCCTCCTCGACGGAGACATTGATCCGATGTGGATCGAGTCGCTGAACACTGTGATGGACGACAACAAGGTGCTGACGCTTGCCTCAAACGAGCGCATTCCCCTCGTGGCGTCCATGCGCCTTGTCTTTGAGATTGGACACCTCAAGTACGCGACGCCCGCCACCGTCTCTCGTGCCGGCATTCTCTACCTCAACCCGACGGATCTCGGCTGGAATCCGTTTGTGCAGACATGGATCGACAAGCGCGAGGTGCAGGCAGAGAAGGCGAACTTGACGATTCTGTTTGACAAGTACCTGCCTTCGTGCCTCGAGAAGCTGCGCACGGGCTTCAAGAAGATCACGCCGATGACGGACATTTCAATGGTCCAGACGCTGTGCTACCTGCTCGAGGGCCTGCTGACGGAGGCGAATGTGCCCCTCGGCTGCGACAAGGAGTGGTACGAAGTGTACTTTGTGTTTGCGGCCGTGTGGGCGTTTGGCGGCGCCATGTTCCAGGACCAGCTGGTCGACTATCGCGTCGAGTTCAGCAAGTGGTGGCAGGCCGAGTTCCGCACAATCAAGTACCCGTCGGCCGGCACCGTCTTTGACTACTGCATCGACCACGAGACAAAGAAGTTTGTCCCCTGGGCTGAGCGTGTCAACAAGTACGAGCACGATCCCGAGATGCCGCTGCAGTCGGTTCTCGTCGCCACGGCCGAGACGACGCGTCTGCGCTACTTTATGGACCTTCTGACGGACCGCAGGCGCCCCGTGCTGCTTGTCGGCAACGCCGGGTGCGGCAAGACTGTGCTTGTGCAGAACAAGATGTCGGATCTCGATGATGACACGATGGTTGTTAACATTCCGTTCAACCACTACACGACGTCTGCGATGCTCCAGGGTGTGCTCGAGAAGCCGCTCGAGAAGAAGGCCGGTCGCAACTACGGTCCGCCCGGATCCAAGCGGTTGATCTACTTTATCGACGACCTGAACATGCCCGAGGTCGACGCGTACGGCACCGTGCAGCCGCACACGCTCATGCGACAGCATCTCGACTACAGCCATTGGTATGACCGCGCCAAGCTCTCGCTGAAGGAGATCCATAACTGCCAGTACATTGCGTGCATGAACCCGACCGCCGGCTCGTTCACAATCAATCCCCGCCTCCAGCGCCACTTTGCCGTGTTTGCCGTCAGCTTCCCCGGCATTGAGGCGTTGCAGCAGATCTACTCGAACATTCTCGCGGGACACATGCAGGGCTTCGTGCCCCAGGTCACCAAGATTGGCGACAAGCTCGTCACTGCGGCGCTTGCGTTCCACCACAAAGTGTCGAGCGTTTTCCTCCCGACCGCAGTCAAGTTCCACTACACGTTCAATCTGCGTGATCTGTCCAACATTTTCCAGGGCATGCTGTTTTCTACCTCGGCGAACTTCAAGACACCCACGGAGCTCGTCCGCCTGTGGCTGCACGAGGCGTCGCGTGTGTACGGCGACAAGCTGATTGTGAACAAGGACCAGGAGATTTTCGCGCAGCTGCAGGCCGACACGATCAAGAAGTACTTTGACGACATGGATATGGAGCGTCTGAAGGAGCAGCCGTGCATCTACTGCCACTTTGCGACGGGCGTCGGCGAGCCCAAGTACCAGGCGGTCGAGGGCTGGCCGCGCCTCAAAAAGATTCTCGAGGAAGCGCTCGATGGTTACAACGAGGTGAATGCTGCGATGAACCTTGTGCTGTTTGAGGATGCCATGCACCACGTGTGCCGCATCAACCGCATTCTGGAGAACCCCCGCGGCAACGCACTCCTCGTTGGTGTCGGCGGCAGCGGCAAGCAGTCGCTCGCACGCCTCGCCGCCTTCATCAGCGGCCTCGAGGTCTTCCAGATCACTCTGCGCAAGGGCTACGGCATTCCTGATCTCAAGACGGATCTGGCGGGGCTCTACACGAAGGCCGGGTTGAAGAATGTGGGCATGGTGTTTATGATGACGGACTCGCAGGTTGCGGACGAGCGCTTCCTCGTGCTGATCAACGACCTCCTCGCCAGCGGTGAGATCCCAGAGCTGTTCCCCGACGACGAGGTGGAGAACATCATCAGCAGCATGCGCAACGAGGTCAAGGGCGTCGGCCTCGTTGACACGCGCGACAATTGCTGGAAGTACTTCATTTCGAAGGTGCGCCGCAATCTGAAGGTTGTGCTGTGCTTTTCGCCCGTGGGCACCATTCTCCGCGTGCGTTGCCGCAAGTTCCCCGCGATTGTCAACTGCACCAACATTGACTGGTTCCACGAGTGGCCCGAGGAGGCACTCAACTCTGTGTCGGCGCGCTTCCTGGAGGAGACGGAGCTCGTGCCGCAGGGCATCAAGGTGTCTGTCAGCAACTTTATGGCCTTTGTCCACCGGTCAGTCAACGAGATGAGCAAGAAGTATCTCGCCAACGAGCGCCGTTACAACTACACGACGCCAAAGAGCTTCCTCGAGCAGATCAAGCTGTACAAGACGCTGCTCGACAAGAAGAACGCCGAACTCATCATGAAGATGGACCGCCTCGAGAACGGTCTGACGAAGCTAAAGAGCACCGCCGCGCAGGTCGACGACCTCAAGCAGAAGCTTGCCGCCCAGGAAGTGGAGCTGAAGGAGAAGAACGAGGAGGCCGACAAGCTCATCCAGAAGGTCGCCGAGGACACTGAGAAGGTCAACCGCGAGAAGGCTATCGCCGACGAGGAAGAGATCAAGGTCGCCGCCAAGACTGCGGCCGTCAAGGAGACGCAGATCAGCTGCGAGGCTGACCTTGCGCGCGCCGAACCCGCCCTCGCCGCCGCCCAGGAGGCGTTGCACACTCTGAACAAGGCGAATCTCACCGAGCTCAAGTCGTTCGGCCAGCCCCCCGAGGCCGTCAAGAACGTCACTGCGGCTGTGATGGTGCTTATGGCGCCCGCCGGCAAGATCCCTAAGGACCGCAGCTGGAAGGCGGGCAAGGCCATGATGGCAAAGGTCGACCAGTTCCTCGACGCCCTCATCAACTTCGACAAGGAGCACATTGACTCGTCCAATCTCGAGGCGCTGCGCCCGTACCTTGCCGACGAAATGTTCATTCCCGATCTCATCCGCTCAAAGTCGCTCGCCGCCGCCGGTCTCTGCTCGTGGGTCATCAACATTGTCCGCTTTTACGAGGTGTACTGCGACGTCGAGCCCAAGCGCCAGGCCTTGTCGTCTGCCAACGAGGAGCTCGCCGTGTCCCAGGCTAAGCTCGCGGAGATCAAGGGCAAGATCAAGGAGCTCGACGACAATCTCAGCGAGCTGAAGGCCGCCTTTGAGCACGCGACAAGCGAGAAGCTGCGGTGCGAGGAGGAGGCGCAAAAGACACAGCTGACGCTTGCGCTTGCCAACCGCCTGATCAACGGACTCGCGTCGGAGAAGGTGCGCTGGGCTGAGTCGGTGGAGACATTCAAGCAGCAGGAAAAGACGCTGCCCGGCGACGTGCTCCTCGTCTCCGCGTTTGTGTCGTACGTCGGCTGCTTCAGCAAGCAGTACCGCCTTGAGCTCATGAACGAGAAGTGGCTGCCGTATCTTCTTGAGCAGGAAATCCGCATTCCGATCACCGAGGGGCTGGATCCGCTGGTTCTGCTCACCGACGACGCGAAGATTGCGTCGTGGAACAACGAGGGACTGCCCAACGACCGCGTGTCGGTGGAGAACGCGACAATCCTCACGAACGCCGAGCGGTGGCCGCTGATGATTGATCCCCAGCTACAGGGCATCAACTGGATCAAGACGCGCGAGGGCGCCGCGCTGCGTGTCGTCCGCGCCGGCCAGCGTGGATACCTCGACATTATCGAGAAGGCGGTTTCCGGTGGCGACTGCGTGCTGCTCGAGAACATTGGCGAGACGCTCGACCCCGTGCTCGATGCCCTGCTCGGTCGCAACACAATCAAGAAGGGGCGGTACATTAAGATTGGAGACAAGGAAGTGGAGTATTCGCCCAACTTCCGCCTGATTCTGCACACGAAGCTGGCCAACCCGCACTACAAGCCCGAGATGCAGGCGCAGACGACGCTGATCAACTTCACCGTCACTCGCGACGGTCTCGAGGACCAGCTGCTTGCCGATGTCGTCAGCCGCGAGCGCCCCGATCTCGAGAAGACCAAGGCCGAGCTCACAAAGCAGCAGAACGACTTCAAGATCAAGCTCAAGGAGCTCGAAGACTCGCTGCTTGCGCGTCTGTCTGCGGCCGAGGGCAACTTTTTGGGCGACACGGCTCTTGTCGAGAACCTCGAGACGACCAAGCGGACTGCCGCTGAGATTGAGGTGAAGGTGGCCGAGGCGAAGATCACCGAGCTCAACATCAACGAGGCGCGCGAGAACTACCGCCCTGTTGCCGCGCGGTCGTCTCTTCTGTACTTTATTCTCAACGATCTGTATAAGATCAACCTCATGTACCAGTTTTCGCTCAAGGCGTTTACGACAGTCTTCCATAAGGCCATCGACCGCGCCCAGCAGAGCGAGGAACTCAAAGAGCGCGTGGAGAATCTGATTGACTCGATCACATACTCTGTGTTTGTGTACACGACACGCGGTCTCTTTGAGCGCGACAAGCTCATCTTCACGGCGCAGATGGCCTTCTCCATCCTGCAGCTCAAGGGCGAGATTGTCCCCGATGAGTTTGATTTTTTGCTCCGCTGCCCGGCTGTGCTCAACGTTGTCAGCCCCGTCGACTTTTTGTCGAACGCCAACTGGGGCTCAATCAAGTCGCTCTCGCAGATGGAAGCATTCCGCGGGCTCGACAAGGACATTGAAGGGTCTGCGAAGCGCTGGAAGAAGTTTTGCGAGTCTGAGGTTCCCGAGAAGGAGAAGTTCCCTCAGGAATGGAAGAACAAGACGGCGCTGCAGAAGCTGTGCATGCTGCGCGCCCTCCGTCCCGACCGCATGACATATGCGGTTGCGGATTACGTCGAGGAGAAGCTCGGCTCAAAGTACACTGACAGCAGCCACGTCGAGTTCAGCAAGTCGTTTGAGGAGAGCGATCCGTGCACTCCCATCTTCTTTATTCTGTCACCCGGTGTGGACCCGCTCAAGGACGTCGAAGTCCTCGGCAAACTCCTCGGGTTCACAATGGACAGCGGCAAGTTCCACAACGTATCGCTGGGCCAGGGCCAGGAGGTTGTTGCCGAGCAGAAGCTGGACGTTGCGATGCGCGAGGGCCACTGGGTCATTCTGCAGAACATCCATCTCGTAGCAAAGTGGCTGCCGCAGCTCGAGAAGCGCCTCGACCAGGCGTACGAGGGCGTCCATCCCGACTACCGCGTGTTCCTGTCTGCGGAGCCCGCGTCGATTCCCTCTGCGCACGTCATCCCCCAGGGCATTCTGCAGTCGTCGATCAAGATCACAAACGAGCCCCCGACCGGCATGAAGGCCAATCTCCACCGCGCCCTCGACAACTTCAACCAGGAGACGCTCGAGTCGTGCGCAAAGGAGGCCGAGTTCAAGTCGATTCTCTTTTCGTTGTGCTACTTCCACGCCGTTGTCATTGAGCGGCGCAAGTTTGGACCGCAGGGATGGAACCGGCCGTATCCGTTCAACGTGGGCGACCTCACCATTTCCGTCAACGTGCTCTTCAACTACCTCGAGGCGAATCCGCAGGTGCCGTGGACCGATCTCCGCTACCTCTTTGGCCAGATCATGTACGGCGGTCACATTACGGACGACTGGGATCGCCGCCTCTGCCGCACATACCTCGAGGAGTACATGAAGCCCGAGCAGCTCGATGGCGACCTCGAATTTGCACCGGGCTTCTCTGTTCCAGGCAACAACGACTACCGTGGATACCACACTTACATTGACGAGATGCTCCCCCCCGAGAGCCCCTACCTCTACGGCCTGCACCCGAACGCCGAAATTGGCTTTTTGACAATGCGCGCCAACAACCTCTTCCAGACAATTCTGGAAATGATGCCGCAGGATGCGCAGGGTGGCGACGGCAGCGGATCGACCAAGGAAGAGAAGGTCAAGCAGTGCCTCGACGAGGTCATGGAGAAGCTGCCTGACGAGTTCAACATGACCGAGCTGCAGGCGCGCTCTGAGGAGAAAACACCGTACGTTGTCGTGGCCCTCCAGGAGTGCGAGCGCATGAACATTCTGACGCGCGAGCTGCGGCGGTCCCTTCTTGAGCTCGACCTCGGACTCAAGGGAGACCTCACCATCTCGGAGACGATGGAGACGCTGATGAACGCGCTCTTCCTCGACAAGGTCCCCGACGAGTGGGCCAAGCTCGCCTATCCGAGCACATACGGCCTGGCGCAGTGGTTTGCGGATCTTCTGCTGCGCATCAAGGAGCTCGAGTCGTGGGTCAGCGACTTCAACCTCCCCAACTGCGTGTGGCTGTCTGGCCTGTTCAACCCGCAGTCGTTCCTCACTGCGATCATGCAGACAACGGCGCGTAAGAACGAGTGGCCACTCGACAAGATGACACTGCACTGCGAGGTGACCAAGAAGAACAAGGAGGACATCAACTCGCCTCCGAGGGACGGCGCGTACATTTACGGCCTGTTCATGGAGGGCGCGCGCTGGGACACGCAGACGGGCATGATCCAGGAGTCGCGCCTCAAGGAGCTCACCCCCTCGACCCCCGTCATGTTCATCAAGGCCATCACGGTCGACAAGCGCGACACAAAGGGCGTGTACGACTGCCCCGTCTACCGCACCCGCCAGCGCGGCCCGACCTACGTCTGGAGCTTCAACCTCAAGACGAAGGAGAAGGCGTCAAAGTGGATCATGGCTGGCGTCTCCCTCCTCCTCAGCATTTGAGCGGGGAGCAACCGCGTCTTGTTTTTGTGTGTTTGGTGTTTGTGTGTTTTGTCTCCATTCAAAATATCTGTATGTACTGTGTTGTCTTTTTTTGTGATTCGCTTTTGCCTTGCGCGTGCGCTGCGTTCCTGGTTACCACCACAATATAACATACTGTATAGGAACCCCTACCCGAGCCATTCTTTTTTCCTTCTTTCAACGAAAGCGCACAGCCTGACGTATTATTACAATTATTGTCAGAATTATTGTCTCTTTATCAGTTCGCGTTTAATTAGAAGTGTCGTCCTTCAGCCGTAAAAAGGTCCCTTGGCCTTTGATGTACCCGTCTTCAGCTTCTGTGCCTTGGCCTCGAGGGTTGCACGCACTCGCGCTACATTCGACACAAAGACCTCTCTGCGGTGGACCAATTTGTCAGTGTCATATTAGAATAGTGCATCGGTTGACAGAGCACACAGTTACCCAACACAAAACACGGCACTCTATAGGCGCACATCAAGCACACTTCTCACCGGTAGCTGTCCTGCACATAGTCGAGGTAATCGAGGGCCTCATCAAGGTTCTTGATGCCCTTCTCGTAATCTTCCAACCTCTCATAGTATGTTGTGAGTGTGAGCCGCGCCTGAAAATCGAAAAAGTGCCACATGGGCCGTTTAGTAAATCAACATCCCCCACCCACACACGGCCAGTTGTCAGTTCGTGACGCCAAACAAGATCGCCGGCAGCTGCGCCGCATTGGAGAACCAACCTCTAGCAGACGCGGTTCGAGCTTCAGTGCCGATTCGAGGTGAATTGCGGCCTCTTCCAGGCGCTTCGCCTTGTTGAGGAGCGTTGCCAGGCTGACGTGTATCCGGTGGTCCTTACTAAAGCCGCCATCTAGGCCGTCCACAAGCACGTCAATCGCCTCGTCTAGACGCGTCGGCTCACGCGAGAGCAAATGGGCAAGGTTCATATAGGCGCCGCCAAACTCGCGATCAAGCTTGATTGCCTCTTGGTACAAGCGCTCGGCGTCCTCGTAATCGGCGGGGGGATTAGGGGGACGGTTTGCCCGCGAGCCAGCATCCTGCTGCCCATTGATCGCATCGCTCGATTTCTCCGTGGGCACAACAGTCCCTGCCTTGTCGGGGCTGTCCGCACGGAACACAATGGCCTAGTGCAGTGATGAGCGGAAACAGAACGCACGTGTTTGCAAACTTAGCAGACACTAGAGCCACAGCACAATTAAAGGGCGCTTGCAATGCACGCGACTGCACATTATCAGCAAATAGCAGATGCAAACACACACCTTGGCGAGGTTGAAGTAGCCAGTGGGGTCTGTTTCGTTGAGGAGAATGGCATTTTCAAAGCAACTGATGGCCGCATTCGCCTCGTTCGTGCTCACATACAGCTGTCCCAAGCGCTGCCACGCACCCTGGTTTTCGTGATCGTGGTGCAGTGCCTTCCGCAGCATCTCAATCGCCTCGGGGGTATCGTTGGCGAGCATAGAAATAACGGAGAGACCGACGTAAGAGTCTGAAATATGGTCGAATTGTGCCGTGCGGCCGTTGATCACGGCGTCCGTGAACACCTCCTCCGCAAGCGCCGCCTGTCCGTCCCTCAGCAGGAGCGTGGCAAGACGGTTGCGTGCGTAAATCAACGTAGGGTCCGTGTCGAATGCCTTGCGGTAAAATTCCATTGCGCGGTCGTCGCTGCCGCTGCGCTGGAAGTTCTGCGCAATCATTGTTGCCATGGCAGCCCACTGAGGCGGGGGAAGCGCATTCCGCGTGTCCTGCATCTTCTCCGCAAACTCCGCAAAGAGGTCGTCAAAGGGCTCCCCTGAACGCAGACGGTGCGACTTTTCCACGCGCTCCTTTAGTTCATCGTAGATCAGATTGAGGGTGACGGGAAGCTCGTACTTGCTGCGCACTATGCCTCCCAGCATGTAAGGCTTCACCTGGTCATACAGCCGCTCACGTGCCGCCGACACTCGCGGTGAAGCATATAGCACGGCTCCCAGGAAAAAAAGGGCGACACGCACAGAGAAGCGCACGACAGCCATCTCCGGTCGCTTGCACTGATTAACAGCAGTCCAAATGCACGTTCTCAGGTTCAGAGGGACTGTATTTCCTCCCGCAATGTGTTCAGTTTTGCGCGCTTTTGTAATGATACGGCGTCCCAAGCCGTCACCGACCGCTGCTGTATGCAATGAGGGCAACAAAGAGGGTTGCGGCAAAGAGAATACGCGCGTGCGCCTATGAGAGAGTCACCACGTTTTAAAGGTTGTCCCTGGGGCACTAAGCGTACTGACGGAGGTGAAGCCCGGCCATCGGCCGGCCGCCGGCGGCGAACTGAGGACGACGGTCAGTTCAAACTCGGCGGGGCGGCCGGCCGCAGTGTATGCCGTCGTGCAGTGTGCGTGTGCAATGTGCGTGTGCGCGTGTGTCAGTGTGGACTGTGAGGTGTCACGGGTGTGTGCGGGTGTGTGTGTGCATGCTATCAGCCATGATGCCCGCTTAGTGTGAATTGGATCCCTGGGGACCCAACTGATGTGCCTGGCACACCCATACTGGAACTATTGCGAATTCTCGGCAATTTCTGGCCGCCCCCCCTCTAATCTCAGTGGCGCCCCGGCCACTGCATAATCAGCCAGTGATTCCGAGTGAAACCCGGACCATAAAATGAGACGCATACGAATAGTTAAGCAATGAACTAGGTGACCTTTTTTGTTCAATGAATGCCCCAGTGACAGAAAAATGTACATGCGGGTTTGGTCAGTCAGCGCTGCTGGTACAGCGTCGGTCGCGGCCCGGGTCCCCGCCGGCGTCGCCGGTCTGCCGGCCGTGTCTGAATAACGGCGGCCTGGCCGGTAGCCTGAAGCTTTCCTCGCTTTTGGCTGTATTTTTCGACGTCTCGGACCCGGGCAGTGGGCGGTCAGTGTTCCGAATACGGAGTCGGCAGCCCGGAACTGCACTGACAGCCAGATACTGAATAGCGAACTGAAGCCACTATCCTCGCGGGACAACAGCGGCAGTTCGGACTGACTGAGCCGACCAGTTCAACCGAAAACCATGGCAACTGGGTCGAGAGTGCCGGTATTCACAACCGAGAATGATCACTCGGTAATTGTGGCAGTATTTGGCGCAACCGATGTCACTCCGTCGATGTACCTCTGACTAACAAAACAAACACACCTGAACTTTCAGGCCAGTTTAGCAACTTCTCCTACTAATCTCACGATTTCAGCGAATAGTATGCTGATTTCAAAATTGCGGGTGCCCGACCCAGACGGAGAATCAAAACACATACGGCTATGTTGCGAGTGTTGCACGAACAACGCATTGTATATTCAACACATGCTAGTCTCATACAGTTCTTTTGCTGGGACATTTTGCTGTTTTGATGATCATAGCGAATGCGGACACCGTGTGCCCAATTAGTTGTTTATTGTCTGCGCCTATCCTCTGCCGCGTGAAGGCGCGGGGTTGGTGACGCCTTGTCCACTCAGAATGCTCGAGGGCTGAGGGTCGCAAAGGGTCCTTGTTCCGCATGCTCAGGGCTTACTACGCAAGTGCCTTTGTGGGCGTGATTGAGTCGATATTGAAATGAAGTGCCACTCTGTCAACGTCACGGAGGACACGCTCACGTCGGGCGGCATCCCAAACAACCTCGCTATCAACGTGCCCATCTTCTTTGGGCTGTTTATGTTCTTCTGCCTGTTTTGGCGGCAGCGACACAGCGGCTTTGTAAATCTCCCTCAGAAGAATGCGAATATTCTTGCGTCGCGGCGCAGTACGACGAGCCTCGAGGACCTCGCCCGGCTGGACGAGGAGGAGGAGCGGTTATTTGAGGAGGCCACGGACACGAAGAGCAAGTTTGCGTGGATCATTCCGTTGCTGCGCATGCCGGACCATGAAGTCTCCGTGCGCTGTGGCATAGACGCTGCGCAGTATCTGAACCTCCTGCGCAACCTGTTGAAGGCCGTGTTTACGCTCATGCTCGTCAACATTGTCATTGTGCTGCCAATCAACTACACCGCGAGCGAGAACTATCCCGGATTCAGCAGGACCACAATATCAAACATCCCACACAAGTGAGTTGCACGAAAGCTTGCCTCATTAGTGCGTGATGCTGAGGCCAGTGTAATTGTGGTTTACCTCACTTGGGCATCCAGCTTACTTTCTTTTGACTCTGTCTCTTACTGTGCCTTCGCGGCGTCCTTGTCTGCAGCTCTCCTCGCCTGTGGGTGCACATACTGTTCTTGTACATCAACGTCGCCGTCGTGTTGTACTTCTTGCAACGACACCGGCTGTTTGTGACGCGGTCGCAAGGCAACGTGCGCAAGGAGAGCGAGCGATCGCTCATTATTACGAACATACCGACATGGCTGAAGGACGGCGAGAGGATTGCGGACCATTTTCGGGGGGTGTATCCGGATGGAAGTGTTGTGTCTGTTCAGCTTGCAAGGGATGTGCGGGATGTGATTCGATCGGCAAAGAAGCTCGAGGTGGCAAAGACTAACTATTCGCGCGCACGTGCGCTGCGCAAGAAGACTGGAAATCGTACAGAGACGCGCGTTGGGGGTGTGTTGTGCTTTGGTGGGCAGCTAGTCGACGCCGAGATCTACTGGCGCAACCAGACGGAAAATTGCGCGCTTGATCTCAGCTCGAAACGTCGCAGCATTCTCTCCGGGCCCAACATTGGCACCGCGTTTGTGTCGTTTGCCGACAAAGCGACGCCTCGCGAGGTGCTTGACGACTATCTGGGGATGCATCCGCGCCGGTCGCACCAAACGTCTGCCCTGCGCACGGACTCGTGGCAGTGCCAGTATGCGCCCCACCCACGCGATGTCGAGTGGATGAACCTGAATGTTGGCTTTTGGGAGGCGAAGCTGCGCTTCCTGATCGTCAACGGCGGCCTCATCACCCTTCTTGCCTTTTACACGACACCGCTCTCCATCGTGACGGCTCTCCAGGGGCTGCGATCCTCCGACACAATTTCGGTTTCAAAGACCACATCCAACAATCCCATTCTGACGTCGTACTTGCCGACAGTTTTTCTGCTATTGTTAGGTGTGGCGCTGCCCTGGATCGTCGGGTACACGGCGTGGTTTGAGGCATTTAAGACAAAGTCGACGTTTGCATTTTCGTGCGCGGTGAAAAGCTTTGCGTTTACGCTGACCAGCGTGCTTATCCTGCCCTCGATTGCCCTCACCAGCATTGACGCCATCGTGCAGGTGGGTGGTTGGCTGCTTTGCCCGTGCTTGATGCGTCACCACTGTCCTTGAAGAAGAAGGCGATGGCGAATGCCGAATGCCGCTGTCCAGTGGCGTGTTGGTATGCCTGTGACATCTTAGATGTGTAGGATTCATGCAGTGTCTTTGTCGTTGTGCCCGTGAAACACAAGTGCCATCTGAAAATTTATTGATCGCCTACCTGCATCTTTTGTGTGTGCACAGCTGTCCGTCCGCGAAGACCTCTCTGTCGTCGATAAGCTGGAGTGCGTGTTTCTCCCCGACGACGGCGCATTCTTTGTGACGCTGACGATCACCGCTGGGTTTCTGGGCACCGCAATTGAGCTGCTGCGACTGTGGGACTTTATTATGTACCGGTGGCTCAAATGGCGTGCCGTGACTGACAAGGAGCTGAAGAATGCGCGACGGGCCTCGTACGACACTTTCGACTATGGCATGCAATATCCGCTGGTGCTGACAATGTTCTGCGTCGTTCTCGTCTTCAGCACCACGTGCCCAATCATTCTCATATTCGGTGTGTTCTATTGCTTTAACAAGATGCTTGTCGACAAGTACAACCTCGTCCTCGGAAAACCCGCCACTTTCCACACGGACGGCACTCTCGTCAATGTCGCCAGCAATTTTGTGATTGCGTGCACTGCCGTATATGCGGCGTACATCACGGGGTTCTTTGCGCTCAAGCAAGGGTGGAACAGCATTCATACTGGCATGTCGCTGCTCTGCTTCCTGTGCATATGCGTTGTCGCCGTGTTGAAGCGGCGTGGAATTCTGCACGGGCGCTTTGGGATGGATCGCAAGCCCAAGCGCGTGTTTGATCTGACGCCACAGGTGGAGGGGGCGTACATCCCGGAGCTTCTTCTCGACACGGGCGCGGAAGAGCTTCTTGGCCTGGAGGACGAAAACGACCCGCTCAGCAGGCCAGGAAGTCGCACAATCACACCGTCTGCGAGCACTGACAACCTCGTTTTGCCCAGTGGCGAGATTGCCTACCGCACGAGTAGCAGGGCATCGGCCCGGGATGAGGCCGCTGGTGGGCACGACGCCGGCGGCAGTGGAGGCGCGGGTGTCAGTGGAGGCGCGGGTGTCGTGGACGACAGTCTTATAATAATGGCGGCGTCGAAGCTGGCAATGGACACCCATGGGAGGAAGAACAACTTCATTGTTGGGGGCAGCGTGAGCGACAGCGACAGCGGCGACAATGGTGACGATTGCGACAATGGCGACAACATTGGTCTCATTGTCCGCCGATGACGAGTACATGCAGGCGCCTCACTCTCTTCCGCGCTGATTCCTTGTGCACTTTTGTGTGTTTCTTGATACCTTTGTGCGCGTAATGCGTTGTGTTTCACCGAAACGAGTCGGGTGGGTATAATCACTCCGAAATGATGTCGAATAGCAATCTTAAGATCATAATTGTATTTACAGTCTCTGATACTCATGGGGGTATAGGCATCCAGCATGTGTTAGTGATGACAAACGAGGTGGTCAATCCGTCAACAGCAACGGGGGCGAGGGCAAAATGCTGTGCAAACTGCGATGCAAGTGGGAAGGTTCCGCAGTTGCGCGGGGCCATGATGCCGTTGACTAAAATGAGGACGCACGAGCCGCCCATGGGCGACGCGTCGACGGTGCGCACATCCGGGAGGCATCCAGCATAGAGCGAATGCAGAGCAACGCCGCCCTCGGCGGGTCCCCTCCACTGTGTGCCACCGATTGACACAAACGCCTCGGGATGGAGCAGCGAGCATACTGCACCTGGATCCGGCTGTGCCAGTGCCCCAACGAACGCGCCGACAAACTGAGACGCAAGCTCGTGCTCGACCGACCTCATGCCTCCCAGCCGGGCGCCGGCGAAAACGCCGCCAGTATCAGACCCGCCGAAGCAGCAGTCATGTGATACACCGCCAACTGCGGGGGGCTCGCCAGCAAAGTAACCGCCAGTGACGGATGCAGTCAACTGCGACGCCCCTTCACCCATCATCGGCGACTGTTGAGCGACCAGCGGAAACCCCCCAACGTCAGAAGCGTCGCATTCATCGACCATGCTGGGCACAGGCGACAGGGGCTGCGGGGGTGAGGGGGGCGACGCGAGGGTCGGCGGGTTCATGTTGGATGCCGAGGTGGCCTGCTGCGCCGCCATTTGACCAAAGCCCATTGCGCCGCCACCGGGCAACCCGGCCATGCTGAGTGAAGCCCCTGCCAGAGGCGCCATTTCACTCGCAGCACCCCACAAGTTCCCAAGAAAGTTGTTTATGCAGGCGTCAAACGATGCGCCGAGGTTGAAAACGGGCGGCATTCCGCGCAATAATCGACTGTCGCTTCCACTTCCCATACGGGGGGACTTCCGCATTGGGCCCATAGAAGCATCCTCGTCCTCCAGATGGCCATGCTTGCGACAGGAGGTTGGCGTAAAAAAATCAACTCGCCCAGTGATTGGCTGCGCGCCGCTGTTGTAAGGCGTCCCGCCGACTTCAGAGACATCCTCCACGACCGGCCCGTCTACATAGCTGTGCGGATAAGCATGCCGTCCGCGGGAGGGCAGTCGACGGGTGGGATGCAATGCCGCAGGAGAAAACACGCGTGCATGTGAGTGAAGGTGCGCATGCAGCGGGGGTGGGGATGGGGAAGATGCGGGGGCCTCCTCAATGACGGCATGGTGGCGACTATCGAGATCAGCCTTGACGAGCGCCGCATGAGGCTCATCGAGTTCGACAATGTGCACCATATTGAGCCAAATCAGCGCACAATACGATGGGCACGACGGCGGAACTCCTTTCGTTACATTTGAATCGCTGGCGTCCACCTCTAACCCAAAAGTGACTGTGGTCGTCGCCCTCAAGAGGCAAATAGCATGTTTCTCCGGCCTTCAAAGCGTGCAGAGAGGCGCAGTTTTATGACAACGTCCCGGTATTGCCGTCACGTTTCGTTGTAGGTGCAGGCAATTGATTAACGAGGCATTTCACAGCTTAACTTACAGGAATCGTGTGGGATCGTGTGGTCTTGTGGTCTTGTGCTGTAGTGGTGAAATGAATTGCATTGTACCTACATTCTTCTATCAACGAGTGGAGCATCCCCCCTGCGCCACCGCCACCGGCGTCGCACCGGACCTTCTGGCAGCTCCTTTGTGATGTCATCACACGTGATCTACTATGAATGAGTAGCCGTCGTCATACATTTTGAAGATGAGACTGGACTTTTCAATGCGGATAATGAATGTATTGCACACTGTAGGAGTGCATCTGTGCAAAGAAGTCATAGTGTATGGCGATTTCCATATTAATGAAACCCCCACCCTAAGCACAATCAAGCCAACGAGCGGCCGCGTGGCGTGGCCCGCGCACATGTCAACACGCATACACACGCACACACGCAAACGCACCCACACATACACGCACGCACACCCCTCAGAATCAGTATAAATAGGAGACATGGTCATTGCCAAACGTGATGTCAAAGATTCTTTGGTGAGTTAATGTTTGTATCATGTGCTTTGAAGGCTGCTTTGGATTCGTGGATGATGATCAACTTTTTTCCCCAGCTTATCGACAATGCTGATTACCCTTCGTTACCTTCAAGAGTAACGAATACTTGCCAGTACACCCTGACACACTCTCCTTGCATCCTATGCATATGCACGTCTCGTCCTGAGTTGTTTCATCTAACGCCTTTCCTTGTGCTTCTTTTTGTGTTTGTTTGTTTTGGGCTTTTTGTTGTGCAGGTCGGCGCACTCCCTGGGCTGTTGCGTGGTAAGTTTCGCTTAATATATTCTCGCCTATTAATGCGCTACTAAATGCGCTCCTTAACGGTGATGATGAATATTGCCTTACATTCGCAGTTTCCACTATAGAGACTCGTCTCGATGCTAGCAGCAATTTTGCCTTCCTAGGATGTCTGAGCCGTTCTATTTTTTCTTACAACAAATGTATGTGTGCGCATTGAGTGCTGAAACAACTTCCCTACACAAAACTCCCGCAGATTCAAGTGAACAAGACGCCCCAAGGAGACATGGATTACTGTGTGTATGTGAAAAGTGAACTTTATATAAATGGGGATTCAGCAGCAACAACAACTCAGCAAAGCAGGCATACTTTAATGACAGACGTGGAAGGGAGCAGACACAGTGTGCATACTCTTAACAATCGTAGGGCACGCTGCAAGCGGCGGTAGTGTCACTAATAAGAAGATATAAAGACATTTGTTGTGGGCCATAGCGGTGACGCCTCACTTTTCGTGCATGACGCGCACGCCCGCCCACTCAGACCCGGGGGGATCGCGCTCGTACTGGCGGCAGGATGACAGGTGCATCTCTGCAGGAATGTCCGTCGGGTGCTCCTTAAGATAGGCCTCAAACATCACGCGCGCCTGCGCGAAGTCACGCGCCAGCATGAGCTGGAAGGCGCGGTCGAAATGGTGCGCCGCGTCGACCTGCGCACCCGACGCGGCGTCCATCGAGCAGATGAGCTCATAGACAGTCGACGGCGTCGACTTGCCCTTGACTGCGACGACGTCGAGGGGCCGACACAGGTACTTGCTGCTGACGTGCGCATATGTCTCATCAGAGACCATCAGTTCGGTGCCGTACGGCTTGTTGAGCCCCTCGAGGCGCTGCGGAACAGCAACGCAAGGGAACAAAAGTGAGCATTTATAGAACGCACGTGGCAGAACAACCCCAAAAACAAAAAATCATCACACAAAGAAAGCAAACAGAAGCCTTACACAAGCCCATTGACAACTAGCTCGTGATGGAGACACAGAGCAAACACAACATGTAAGGGCAAGCACTCACCGACGCCAAATTCACAGAGTCTCCGATGGCCGTGTAGTTGAGACGCTTTTTAGCACCGAAATTGCCGACAATGGCCTCGCCAGTGTGAATGCCGATGCGTGCGCGGATTTCAGGAAGATTGCGACGGCCCCATTCTGTGCGAGAAGCAGCGAAATGGAATGCCAATATTGAGTGACTTAATGACGTCAAGATCTCATGCCAATCGTGCATATAAATTACGCAAACGGGGAGAAACAGCAAACACCACACCACAACAAGAAGATTACAAGATGCATACATAAACGCAAGAGAAAACACATACGCACATACCTTGTTGCAGCTCCTCGAGACGGGCATGGCACTCGAGAGCAGCAGCGCATGTGTAGAGCGGATGGTCGATGAGCTCGGTGGGTACGTTCCACAGGGCCATGATTGCGTCGCCAATGTACTTGTCCACGAGGCCATTGTGCCGCGATATGATCTGGCTCATCTCTTCCAGATACTCACCTGTATGTGCGTGTATGTGCGCATGTGGAGGGAGAGATGTTTGAATTCAAAGTCAGTGTCAGTGTCTTAGGCGATGTGCCCATGGACTCCACAAGTGGAGGGACAGAGAGAGTGAGAGTGAGAGAGGCCAGAGACAGAGTCAGCAGCATGTCATATCCATGCGCACAGAAACAACCAGCCAACAAACAGCCGAGTTGCAAAGCGGCCCAACAAAAAATGCACTACGCACAGCAAGCACACTCACCAATGAGGTCGATGAGCACTTCCAAATCGAGCATCTCAGATATTGATGTGAAGTCCTTGATGTCGGAAAAGAAGATCGATATGACCCTGCGGTCACCGCCGAGGGTTGCCTCAAGATTCATGTCGGCAAGAAACTGCACAACCTCGTATGGGACATACTTTGAGAACGACCTGAGAGGGAAAGCGGTTGAACAAGCAGAGTCCAATAAGCAGTCCAATAAGCAGTGGAATAAGCAGCTGAATAGGCAGTTGAATAAGCAGTGAGCAAGCAAAGCAGCACGAGTCGACAGAGAGTGCACAAAGGCAACCCTTTATCGCTCCCAACTAGCGGCCGCACTCAAGAGTGCAAGTGAGAGCCAGCGTGTGCCCGTGACAACACACGTGACATCCCATACACTCGGGAAGTCTTAGTGAAGGCAGCATCCCACCCACCTGAGTGACGCGCGCATGTGCAGCAAAGCGTAGCTCACTCGGCTGACTTCTTTCAAAGGCGAGTGGAGATCTCTTTCGCCGACGCCACCGCTGAAGTTGAGCCGCGAGAATTCGCTCAGCCGCTTTGTGGTGCGCGTGAGCTGCCGCGTAATCAGATTCACGATGAGTATTGCTATGAGCACCGACGCGACGAGGATGGCCGCGCTGACGCCGCCGACAATGTTGAGTGCGTTCTGGAGGTCCCTAGTAAAGTCGGACGTGGGAATGACCGTGATGATGAGGAGGGGCTCGTAGTACGTGTAGTTGAGCCACCGCACGCTGATGAAGTTGTCGCTCAGCGTCAGCGTCTGGTTAACTGGCAGGCACGTGTCCCAGCTCATCAGAATGCTCGTGTTTGTCGAATAAATGGGTGGGCACACCTGCACAGCACGACACCAAAGATGCATGTGCGGCTCAGTAGTCAGCGCATCCGTCCAATGAGAGATTAAAAGTCAGTGTCTTTGACGCGCATGAGCTCCTCTACACAACAGAGACGGCGACAGAGGAAGAGAGAGAAGAGAGAGAAGCGAGAGAAGAGATGTAGGATTCAAGTCAGTATCATAGGCGCTGTGCCCATGGACTCCACAAAGCGAGAGAGAGAAGAAACAGAAGAGAGAGGAGAGAGAGAGGGAGGGGAAAGAAGTGCTCAGGACGCCCTGCCAGGATGCCATATTAACCGAAATCGTTGAATAACGATTGGCAACTGCAAGGAAACACTGCAAGAGCATGAAGAGGCCGCTCACAGATGGCATCAATGGTGGTGAAGGACATCCATCGCCAGATTAGGCTTCGGGTGAGTTGGGTGGGTAGAGTATGGACATATCAATTGCCATATTAGGCTGAGGTCGAATTGCATGGAGATTTGGATTGCAGCCGTAACGCTGTTTCCAGGAAACCGCGACAGAGTCCCGTATCAAACTACGACAAACCACGTGACACCCACGCAGGCAGCACCCACCCTACTCTTGGCCGCATTTGAGGTGTCCGCAATGTCTTCGTTCACACTAGTCTGGGCATACACGCGCCCACCGGCAGAATTTATCAGCGGCGCATTCAGCGAACTCGCAAAAAGATATCCAGAGTGTTTCTCGACAATGTATGCGTATCCGTTGCCCATGTAGTTGATTTGCGCCATAAAGTCGCTGAGAATTGGGGAAACAGAGTGCAAGACGAGTGAGACAGAGAAGGAAGAAGAAGGGGAGAAGGAGAGGATACTCAGTACCAAAACTCAATATACACTCAAAAATGTGAGAGAGCGGATGGTCGCATGCTCTACACAAAAAGTGAGTGCAAGCGAAAGAGATAAAATTTACCACAAAAAACAAAACAAAACAAGCAAGACAAAGAAACAACACAAGCACACGCGGCAAGACATCCGGGGAGAGAAAGCTACCCACTTGATTTCCTGGAGCACCGTGTCCACGGCCACCACCGCAAGAAGTGTGTTGTTGAGTGGATCGCGGTACGGATTGACTGCAGTGATGCCAAGCTGGCTCGTCACCGCAAAGATATACGGCGGGGTGTACATAGGCGTCACTGTGGTGGGGTCGGCCCCGAGCGTGTACCACGGCCGCTTCTGCGAGGATCGCGTGGCGTGCGTGGCGCAATAGAAGCAGGGTGCAAAATAGTACATTAATAAAGACACAGACACATCAAAAATACACACCCACAGACACAGACACAGACAGAAAAATATATACACACACGGTACACATACCTAGGCAATATGCATGTACACCTACAAACTTATACGCGCATAACACATACGAACACGCATTGACATTTCACACAAACACAAACACAAACAAAGAAGAGATGTACACACACATTCAGGCACAGACCACGGATCGTGAATATATATATATATATATATATATATATATATATAATATAATAAAAGATATACAATACCTCACAGACACGAACAGGCATACGGCAGATACAGACATGTTTAAACTCACACACAGTCACACCGACATTCTCGTGCGGACATGAAATACACAAACACACACACACACAGACATATATGCAAAAGACAGACACACAGCCACAGGCGCAAACCTGCCTGAACTCAAATATATTGGATACACACACACATGAACAGACACAGACACCGCTCCAGCACATACACGACACCCACACACATCCATGCGCATATATCACAGGTATTCAGGGCTGACCCACCAAAACATTATACGACGCTTGGGAGATCAAATTTGATGTGTTGGCTAGTCTGCACGATCGCAAGAGCAGCGGGCAATTTTTGTTCACGCCGTAGACGTATCTGGTTGACGGGTTATCCGTGTTCGATTGGTTGTAAAATGTGACTGCAAACACACAGAAGCAGCGCCATAAAATGTAAGGGGACGACAGCTGCGTAGAAATGCATGCACACGCACGCAGCTCATGTGAAAAGCCACCAGTCGCCAACTGCACACAAATATAGATAACACAAACTATCTGCACCTTCTGACACAAAAGGCGTCCTCAATGAGTTGTCCACGAATTCTTGGCCAGCGCCGACAAAGAGGCCAGTTGGAGTGCCGAGGTACACCTGCACAATGGAGAGGGAAAGGGAGAGGAGAGGGAGAAAGAGGGCAAGGAAAATGAATCTAGAAATCAGCTTCAGTGCCTCGAGCGCTTATGCCCATGGACTTGACAACAGGGGTGAGAGACAAAGGGTCCGTAGGTATTCATCGCGCCTTGCGAGGCCAAGCACATCTACTCCGAATTTGGCGAATGCCTACTTGGTAATTGACACAATATCAGGTGCACAGCCACACTTGCTCACACAAGAATGGGCACAGATTGCATACGAATGTATCAGTGGAGCTACTGCCGAGAATATAAAAAGCAGTGACAACAAATGGGTGGTACTATGTGGGACGAGAGAGGATGTGTGTGTGTTTGTTTGGAGAGAGGAAGGGTTCACGAAGGGGCACGATAGCAGCCACAAACCTGCGTCATGACACTGAACGCAGATCCCGCGAAGAAATTGTAGCCAAAGATGTGTTCAAGTATGGGGAAGTCGACCAGGGGATCCAGGACGGGCTCCAGCATGATCAAGGGGGACGTTGCGTCAATGACCGACACGAGGGGCGGGATGAACACAGATTCGATCTCCTGTGATATTGCCTCGCCAATGTTGTTCATGAGCTGCTTGCCGACATCCACGACCTGGTTGTACGCGGCGCTGTACGTCACTGCAACCGCAATCGACACGGCTATCATCAGCTGAATCGCAACCATGATCGTCACCGCTGTTCGCAGGGATATGATTTTTGTGCAGCGCGTGCGCCCGTCATCGTCGCCCTCGGACAGCAGGCGGTGGCCCGCGCCGCCGTCGTGCAGGGCGAGGCGATTCGACTTCTTGCCCACATTCCCCGCCACATTATTGACGGCCGAATTCACAAAACGCGAGAGACCACTCGAGCTCTTCCGCCGCTTCAGGGTGAACCATTGCACCAGACGCACATTCTCCTCAAGCTCCTTGACGCGCACGACGACCTCGCCAAAAAACTCGCCATCACCGTTAAAAAGGCTCACCTGCGAATGTAAATGAGAAACGGCAGAGTCACAATAGGTCGAACAAGCCATTGCAGGGCCATCGTCCGATGCCCGCTCGATTGGCACACAACAAGAAGGAAAAGAGGGAGCCAGTCAAGCCACGGTCCACATTCATATGGATGGGCGCCATGTCGAGGACCCCCCACAAACCACGCTGGCTCCTCCCGCACAGCAAAAGCGAACGCAATCGAACCAGACACGAATTGCACTGACACCCACCTGCAAGAACGGAAACTGCTTTGACATGCTCGTGAATTTTTCCGTCACGGCCTGCGATATGGCCTCCGTGCGGGTGGCCTTTGCGTTTGATGTCTCAGAGTCCATCCACACAAGATCCATGGACTCTTTCCACACAACTTCCGGCCGCCCGTCCATGTCGCCCTCCCCCTCGCCGGCACATTGTTGCCCAGCGCCGTTTGACGACGACGACGACGACGCGCCCGTTCCCCGACGCATGCCATCCGCAGCCATCCCGGGTGAATTCGGGTGCTGCTGCTTGGTGGTGATTGCCTGCGCATACGAATTGGAGCGGGGCCGCGACGAGGAGCCGTCGCCGTCCTTGAGCGGAATGGACGTGCGCTGCGGGCTCAGCGGCAGCGTCATGCCCACCTGCGCACCCGTGACAAGCTGGTCGTCCGTGCGCTCCGTGTCCGGACAGTCGATCATCACAATCGGCACAATGGGTACGGAGGGCTCGCGGTCACGTGAGCCCTGGTTTCTAGGCGTCGCCGACGTTGTCTGGCGCGGCTGGACGTCCTTCTCCGTCTTAGCAGAGTACTGAATGAACGGACTGCTGCTCTGCCGGGGCACGCTGCCTCCCCGCGTGCGCGAGCCCTTCTGGCTGTTGCTGTTGAGGTGCAAGCACAGCTCCACATACGGATCCTCAAGAGGCGTTGTGAGGTGCGCCCGAATGTCCTTCGCCTCGACGACGCCCACCGTCAGCTTGCGCGTCCCCGTCGCCGCATCGGACATGAGCGCAATGTCAAGCAAAATGCACGGCTCACGTGCTAATCCGCGGGATCGGGAGGATGTGCGCTCGCGGAATGCTGCAGTGGGAGCAAGTGCGAGTAAGTCGGGGCATATGGGCACAAACCTCACCTCACCACGCCCACCGACCGTGCAAGTGTGTCAGCCGACACAATTCAAAATGATACCCCCCCCCCCCTCCCGGCGATCAAGTGCAGCAGAGCAATCCGACAATGGCCTTCATCAGGCCACACATGGTAAACCCACCGGCCTCGCCAGGGACAATGCATGACATGGAGGTCGACTTGGCACGATCCGGGGGCGCCAGCATCGACGACAGGTCGCCGACAGAGTCCTGGTGGCCGATTGCAACCTTCCCATTTGCGATGTCTGTGAGGGATGAGTGGCGCTTCAGGGGCGCAACGGCGGGCGTTTCGCTCCCGGCCGCAGATATCGCGGCAAGGTCTGATGTCGACAGGGAGGGGCGGATGGGCGCGGGGGAAAGCGCACTCCCGGATGTGCGCTTGCCACTCAGCGTGCCCCGCTTCTGGGCGGGGTGTGTGGTTGGGGCGGCGACAACGCCCGAGGGTGGCTGCGGGATCATGGGTGGACCGCAGCAGACAATCAACAACGGCGAGGTGAGTTTCCATTCGCAGGGGGAGTGAGTTGGTCGCAACGATGGACACGGAATGGGGCTGCATTTCAGAAGACTCACCGGCACTGCATTTCCACTGACAGACGGAACACTTGTTCGGGTTCCCAATTCAATAGCGGATGCATCCTGTGACGGGCATTGCCGGGTTAGTAATGAAAAAAATTCGGATAAGTAAATCCACTGAGCGCGACAAAAAGAGACGCAGAACAAAACGAGAAAAGAAACCCACCGCACTCGATGACACCGAGACGGCTGGGTTAAGTGCCTCTGCAGCGTACGCGGGCAGCGCAGGGCCCTGCAGTGCGACATGCATGATAGCACGCCGGGCAGACAGCCAAGTTTGAAGTCAGTGACTTGGCGCTGTGCATAGACCCCAAAAGAGAAGAGAGGGAGGACAGAAACAAGCGCCAGAAACGCATGACAATAAAATATTCCATTGACAGGGATACAAAGAGCGGGAATCACACTTACTGGGGCATCCATGTTGGGCCAACGCGAAGGGCTGTCAGGCAAGGCCCTGTCTGCGCGATACCATTGGAAAGGAGACTATTAACACTCAACACCACACAACACAAAATTATTCATTCCGATGGGGATATACATTTGTCCCACACAAGATCTTCTAGCAAAAAAGGGTTCGCCAGACGCATGCACATGCATGCTTGCAGCAGTCGCCCACCTGTGTCCCGAGCACAGAGGGGCGATATGGAACGCTGCTCAGTCGAGACAGCCGGCAGTCATATTCCCACGACGGAAAAAGCAATGATACCAATGAAACAACAACAACAGCATCAACAGTGTTCGTTGACCAGCGGAAGGTGTGTCGCGAGCGAACTGATAGAAACAAACAAATTTCGCTGACCACAGCCAACTAAGCTTAAGTCAACTGAAGAGCACTCTCAATACTGGTGATGAACGCGCGTTCTCTGCAGACGACGAATCGCCAATATCACAGCGCAGAGTGGCTGACGTTGTGCTTCTCGTGGGGAGGGAAGGTGCGGGTGCGTCTCTCACTACTACAGTATTGATCCATTGTGGCACTGTTCGTGGTGTGGACAGACCACCAGACACACTCCCGCAACTCCGCGCATGCCACTCACTCACTGGCAGTCTGTAATGCGGGTCAGAATGGCTGATCCATAGTGGGCCATAGTCAACAAATTCAAAAAGCCAAATTTGTGCATGGGCTATATTTGGCAACAGCACGGTCGGTGTTCTAAAATGGGGCATCACGTGATGCAATGCAAACGCAAACCAGTCTTCAGTACCCCTGCGCAAAACTGACGCGGGGACTTTGTGTATTTGCAGTCATACGATACAGTAGATACCAAATCCGCAACAAGACGGACGCAAGGTACCGAACAGTTCAGACCCTTGCCTTGAAGGAAAAGGTTGCAGACATGCCACGACGTCCACTCGCACAGAGGCTGTCCACTGGCAATATGCCTGCGGATGGCGGTGAGCTGGGGAGAAGAGAGGCGACTTAGTCCCTGCACTCGACGACAAGTGACACTCGCATGGGCCCCGCGTGCACGGTGCGCAGCGGCTGCACGACCGTGGCGGTCGGAGGCATTGCAGTTCCCTCGGCACCCCCCGACGGCTCCACGGGCGCGCTTGGAAGATCTGCCCACGAAAACCGCAGCGCACGCTCCACAGGACGCGCACTCCCGGCAAATACACGAAAGGCGCCCTGCGGAGGCGTCGCGACGGAAGCTCCGTTGATTGTACTGCCGCTGCCATGCGCAGGGTCCGCATGAACAACGATGCGGAACTCGGCGTCGTCCGGGGTCTGCGCACTGGCGGTGACTGGCCGCGTGCAGCCGGCCACGCGGGCCAAAATGCCTCTGAATGCAGCCTCGGCATCCTCGGGTGAGCACGCGCCGGACACGTGGGCATCTAGTCTCTCTCCACCTCCGACCTCGCCGCCACACGCGTCCACTGGCAAGTACGCAATGTCGAACACAAAACGCTCGACAGTGCGCCGTTGAGAGGGACTCACAATCACAACGCACGCCTTACGCACAAGCCCGTGCTCTGCCAGCGAACGTACGTCGGCAACTGCATCCGATATGTACTCATTGAGGCCAGGATGGCGCGACCGCCACACGAGGACGCCAAACTGAATGAGACAGATGCAAATACACACGCAAAAGACATTCAAACCACATTCATCTCAATTAGTGGAGCAAAAAAAAGAACAGCGAAACTATTGCTGTCAACGTAAAGGCAGGGAGGGGGG